>BPLQ01000395.1:0-85434 GCA_021605075.1 Caerostris darwini | reverse complement strand
ACCTATATATAGACATTATTAATATTATTGTTAGCTTCTAGTTTAATATAATCAAAAACGGCATTACTTTAACAACTTTAATCGAAATTCCTTCAAAATTTATAGAGTGATATATTACTGAATTAATAATTGGTTGATATTTTAACTGAAATTCTACTATAGTATGCATTAATTATTTAGTCTGTTAAAATTGCAATTGTGCATTAAGAGTTTGTACTTCATCCATTACATAGTAAATATCAAATTTTCAGTTCTTTTCGCCAAACGATTTGTTTTTTAATTCCAATAAAAAGAAAAATTTATTCAATAATCTGTTTTTATTTATCCATTCTTTTTTATCGTATTCCATTTTTCAAGGAGGGCAAAAATTCGAATAAATGAGAATTCGAGTACTACCCATACATTGTTAATTTCCAGTGTAATAGGAAAAGCACATTCCCTGGAAATAGGAACAGGCAATAGATAAGGAAAAATCATGAATAAAGAATAGAGCAGTCGGTTCAATAAATCTCACTCCTTGTTGAATGCAAGGGTTAATGGAACATGGGATGGAAAATGCATTAAGCCTCTTCCCGAATCATAATGGAAAAGAAAAAATGGCATGACTTTTGATTAAAGCAATACTTTTCCTTCAACAATCATTTGCAGAGAGATTTTCGCCTATTTCAGCACATTTTCCGATTGATACTATTATTGAAAGGATTCGTTAAAGCAAAAGTTGAAAGCATCGATATTTAAAATTTGGCCTTATTTTAAATAAATGATTTTCGAATTCATTTTAATGAAAGGAAATGAAAAAAAAAACTTTTAAATTATAAAATAAACCTTTAAAGTAATACATTAACTAAAGCTGAATAAAGAAGATAATATAGTATGATTTTATAAGGTTATTTATTTAAATACTGTTATAATTCACTAAAAATGATAACGGTCGTTAAAACCTATTTAACAGTTATCATGCAAAGAGGTAACAAACAAATATTGCCAGCACTGTGATAACAAAATCTTCATATTGCCATGCGTCTCTTTCATATGGGCCACGTGACCAAGATGAATCTAAGATTATTCATTAAAATGTGAAGAAGCACATCTTTTAAATTTAATTTAGATAAATTTATAAACCTGGGGCACCGAGCGTCAGAACGCTAGTCAATCGACCATCAGGACTGTTTGTTTTTTAATTAAAGTAAAACCTTTGCCCAGTTTTTGATTTTACAACCTTCCAAAATCCCGATATTTCAATTCGTTTAAAAGATACAATTAAATTTTTTTTTTATAAACGTTGATTCTTTTTCACACTTATATTAATATAAATCTTCATATTTAACTGGAAACTAATTTTTAATTACTTATTTTAAAGTCTTATGCCCGCATATGTTGTTTTGTTGTTTCTTATCCCACTTGGCTGACCAAGCCCACGAGCCCATACGTGCTCATGATTGAAGGGGAAGGAAGCAGCTTCTGTTGTGATGGAGCACCCGTAGGTAGAAGCCTGACTTTGGCTCCGTGACGCTCTTACAGTCATAGGAGACCGGGACCTACGGCTTAAAGTGGATTCCGAAGCACTACAAACATCCATGGCACCGCCGGGATTCGAACCCGAAACATGTGGCACCGAGTGTCAGAGCGCTAGACACTCGGCCATTCAGGTCCCAAATTTGCCAACGGCACGCGGTGTTCCCAGGTGGTCACCCACCCAAATACTGACCGCGCCCAATGATGCTTGACGTCGGTGATCTAACGAGAACCGGTATATTCAGCATGGTACGGCCGTTGGCAATATGCCTGCATATATTAATTAAAAGAAATAATGAAAACGGTATGTTTTAATTTTTATGTGAATTAATGCATTTCTCAAAAAATTGAATAGTGTTCAAGCGATTTATGTAAAATATTAATATATTTCCCTATATTGTTAAAAAATTTGATTAAAATATAACAGATTTTAAAATAATCTCATTATGGAAAATTTAATTACAATTATACTATATTTTATAAAATGTATAGTTCCGTATTCTCTATTATATCAACTAAAACAAGAAATTTCTCATTATTTCAATATACTTTAAAATTAAATTTATGAATGATAAATTTAGTAAAAGATTCATTCACTACATTTCATTTCAACAGTCTTAAACTTTCCAGACAAGATCGAAAAATATATTAATTATTTGTTTGTATTGATTCGTTTTCGTAACCTGATAGCTTGTTTGTTCCAACGACATTTGCATCTTCAATAGAAATTATATTCAGTAGTTATATTAAATTTCAAGGTACAGAGACAGATTATCTATGCAGGGAATGAACCGGTTACAGTTACTTTATTAATATAAAGATGTTTATTTATAAAAATAATAATAATCAACTCTTTCCCTACAAAAAAAATCAGATATGTTATTTGTAATCTGACTTATATATTCATTTGCAAAACATATCTCATTTTATATTGTTTAAAAGTGAAAGTAGAAGTAGGGAAAATTAGACGAAAATATTCTATGTAAATAATATCTAGTTTCAAATAAATCTAAACTCTTCAAACTTGAATTACCTATTTTTTAATTACAAAAATTTAAAAAAAATTTTATTTGAGTTTTCAAAACAATATCAAATTTCTAATTACAATGTCATAAATCCCCTATAGTATCCCCTATATATCTGATATAAGTATATCAATTTCTATTTGGTCATTATGTGAACTTTATGTAAAAAAAATATATATCTTTATTTAAGTAAATATCCAAAAATGAATTTTCGTATATGAATATATCTTTTTTACTAAAAAATATACTAACAGATTTGAAACTAAAAAGGAAAACTTGTTTATGGGAATTTCATCAAGCAAGTGTTATGTGAGACACAGAAATATTTTAGATAGGAGAGAGTGTGGAAGACTTTCAAATGATTTCTAAAGAATTTGGGTTTCAATTTTATATTTAAATATTTATTCTGAAGTAAAATTTCTTCAAAATAAAATTTTTTAGAGGAAAAATATTATTTTTCTCTTTAGGATAACTTTTATATGATCGCTAAATGTCTGCGATTAAATGTGTGGCTGATATTATAATGAGTTTCTTATTTTTTATGTAGTATTATTTAGTATTTTTAGATCGAGAATTAGTTGTAATAAAATATATTTTTCATAATTTTATCAGATATTGTATCTTGTACTACTTCTAAGAGTTAATGTAATATTAGTGATTTTTATGATAATAACTATTTATTGACATTAAATCGCTATTACCTTACAATCATAAGTAATGAATTATTTTTAGTTTAACAAAAGTAAATAAATACTATAGTATGTTTTTTTTTTATTCCATGACATTAAACAATGCAACGCAGATCTACCTCCTCTAGCTGCACTCCGGGCAACGTCTGATATGGAAAAAGGATTTACAAACATTGCCTTCAGTCTGGCTGTTAATGAGAGTTCTGCTGTGAAATGCAGGTGGTTTATCCCATTACCATCAGTGGCATTGCTAATGATTTTCTTAGAGGCCTGATGGCCGAGTGGCCAGCTCTTTGGTGTTCGGTACCACATATTTCGTGTTCGAATCCCGATGGCATGGATATTTGAAGTGGTTCTGATTCCACTTTAAGTCGTAGGTCCCAGTCTCATATGACCTTAGAGCATCACAAAGCCCAATCAGATTTCTCACCCTCATCATTCCCAAACTGTAAATGGGCAACTCATCTCTAGGCACAGTGATGTTGTGTGGTGTAGTAGTAGTAGTAATACTTTTATGAGATCACGATTGTCTTTGCAAGCATTTCACAGAATCAAACTGGCTGCTGACCCTGTGTGATAACTAAGATGTAATGCATATTTCTCACCTTGCTTCCTATTCTGCACTACCTCCTGTTCCTTTATGGAAGCATTATTGGTTTGCCAGATTTAATTAAGTGGATGAATTAACTGATACCATTTGTTTCTACCTTGTTCTTTGTAATTTATTCTTTTTATGATATCTGTTGCCCTTTAAACTTGTCATTGGAAACAAAAACTCATTAAAGAATTCATATAGCGTATTTTGTTATTACATTAAATTAAATAAAAGAAATCAAGAAAAAACAAATTATAATTAAAAAACTACTACTATTTTTAGACTTTATTCCATTTTTTACTTATTTTTTAGATTTTTTTTAATATAAAATTCCTTAGAAAAGTATAATTAAAAAAATATATTTGGACGTTTCCTTATAAAAATAAATCTTCACAAACCAGCCACTTTACAACATAATGATTTAAAAAAGGATAGACTTGTTAAAGAAATGTTTAACATTTAACATTTTAAAAGAAGCAGACTAATATAAAACAGAAACTCTATTCAACATTTAAATTAATCCATTACTTCCTGTTATCTCTTTAACTTCAATTAGTGGAGTAACTTTTAATTAATTGAAGTATGTTTTTAGTTAATTTAAGCGAAATCATCAAAGATTATATAAACATGACAAACTTTTAACGCATAAAATTTCAAAGACTGGCATAATAGATGCTTCGTATCAAATAAACTTAATTAAATATTTATATTAATTAAATTTGCGTTCGTTTTAAGCTTTTGTCTTAGACGTTATATTATACTAAAAGCGGTACTTTCAGTTTTATATTTTTTGATACTCTTTGATGTTAAGAGCTATTATATTTACTTATTAATTATTTCATTACAAAATAAATGAAAGAAAAACACTAGATTTAATTTAAAATTTAATTAGATTGATTTTTATATAATAAAGTACTGAACAATTTCGTTTGTTAGAAAAATACTATAATTTTTTGAAAAATTGAAACATATATCCACAATTTTTTTTACAGCACTTTAGTTTTTAATGCTGTCGATAATCAAAATATTTGTATTTCTTTTGCAATAATATGCAAGGCTAAAATAATCTAGATCAAATTTTAACAACTATGAATAGTGTTTGATGGAAGCCTGATGGTCGCGCGACTATAACTCTGGCGCTCGGTGACACACATTTCGGGTTCGAGTCCCGACGTTTGGATGTTTGTAGTGGTTCGGAATTAATTTTATACCGTAGATCCTTATCTAATATGTCTACTGTAAAGGGGCAACTCAGCTCTAGGCACAGTGATTTGGTGTGGTGTAGTAGCTACTACTACACCACACCAAATCACTGTGCCTAGAGCGGAGTTGCTTCTTTACAGTTTGGGAATGATGTGGGTGAGAAGAAGTCAGATTGGGCTCTATGACTCGCTACGGACCGGGACCTACGGTTTAAAGTGGATTCCGAACCCCTGCAAACATCAATGGTACCACCGGGGCTAGAACCCAAAACCTGTGGTACCGAGCACCAGAGCGCTAGCCACTTGGACATCAGGACCCAGTCTAATATTGCTGCAGAGCTTTGGTTGTAGAGCTGAAAATATCAAAAAGAAAATATCTCATACGACTTTGCCCCACCATGGGGCTGTAGCGTCAATGATGATGTTGAATATTGTTTGAATGTTGAAATATTAAACATTGTTCATGTAAGTATAGTAACTCTTTTTGACGCTTTTCACCAGAACGGATGTTCATAACAATGCAGCATCATAAATGATACATTATACCAGAAACATTTTTATATGGTACCCCTATTCTGAAGTGAAAAGGAGATTATTCATATTTATTCTACATTTATGTGGGAAAACCAGGTTAACAGTTATATTATCAATCAGTCTATGATGAAGCAAGCTGTCAAATTATTGCACTGCCAATTTTTTAGTGCCTTGCCTAATGATACAAAAAAATTTTGCATCTAAGTATGTTAAGCAAACAAGAATTATAAGAAAAGAAATACGTTACTTTCGCACACCATTTTTTTTATCTTTCTTTATTGAAATATTTATCTACTTCTATGTTAAGAATAAAATATTTTTTTCAAGTGAACATCATTAAATAACGTGACTGGCTTTCGCCACTTGCTCAAAGAAATGATTGATAAAAGTTGTCAGAAGATAATGTTTTTAATTTTCGATGTTCAATATGTTCAATAAATCTGGCAAATACAGGGATTGTTCAAAGTGTTATAATGAGAATCTAAAGTCAAATCGTTTCCTTTACTATGGCTCACATTCCTCCGGCACAACTCTTTAACCAACTAGTTGGTTGCGGATTGGATTGGATTTTCATCAAGTCACCAATATATTTCATTTTGATATCTTCATTTCCCTCCAACACAACTCTTTAACCAACTAGTTGGTTGCTGATTGGATTTGATTTCCAACAAGTCACCAATATATTTCATTTTGATATCTTCATTTCCCTCCAGCACAAATATGCTGCCTGATTTCCAACTGGTTAGCGCTCTGGCCTTTAGTACCACATGTTGGTTTGGTATTTTGGTATTACAGTTCGAACACAGCATATATTGTACCACAGCACGATTGGTACCCCAGTTCGAATCCTGGTTGTGGCATAGGTGGTTGTTAGTGGTTTGGAATCCACGTAAGACTGTACGTCCCGATCTAATTAGGCTTTAGTTTTGCAAAAAATAACCGTAGAGGGACACACTAAACTAAACCGACACAACTCTTCAACCAACTAGCTGGCTGCAGATTAAATCTGATTCCCATTCAAGTCAACAATATTTCATTTTAAAATTATTACTTCTAATAACATATTATTCAGTTGTTAATAGGACGTTTCATAAATTAAAAGCATAAAACAATTGGCTGCCAACGTTTTTATCATGTTGTAAAGTACAGACCATTAGAACAGACATTACTACTCTATAGCATCTATTGAAAACACGTCTCAAACACACGTTCTAACAATTAAGTTCATGTCTTAGAAATACCAGCAAGAAACGAAATAAAACTATTTCATCCTACTTCTTCAAAGGAAAAATGTAGTGGTAAAAAGTTTAATGGCCTCAGTCTGCTTAGGGAATAAGACTGGAGAGGACGGAATCCCTGGATACTTTTCTGAAGAAACTCTAAATATGACCCCTGATGCTATGGATTAAATCTGTCTCTCTAGACCAGAGGTCTCCAAACTTTCCAGCCTTAGGGCCATACTGTTTACTCCAATAAGTACCAAGGGCCAAAACCGTTTTAATTTTTCTGACATTATCTATAATTTCCAGTTAGTTGTTATGCTGAAGTTAAATTTTCTGCGTATTATGCTTGTCATTAAGCTTTACCTAGCAAGTCAATAAAACCGAGTTATTATTATTCTGAGTTTTATATTCAACTTATTAGAGCAACAAAAGCTATTCGCTGTCGCGGGCCGGATTGATGACACTAGCGGGCCGTAGTTTGGAGACCGCTGCTCTAGACTCATTAAGAGGCCCAACCCTACGTTACCCGGCGAGATACGTTTAGTCAGTGTAAAGCCCTGTGATAAAGAACCATTTCATCAGAATTTTCAGAATATTCCCTCATTGTTACAGTACACGTTAGGGTCGGATATGCATGTGGTCTTGATTCAGAGTTCACGGATGCAAACTAAATTATTTCTGAAAATAAAAACGCCATATCTACCATTTTTATTAAAATTCGCTAAGATAGCATGGAACAACTGCAACACATAATACAATTATATATCAAATATTTTTAAAATCATCTTTAAAGCCAGTTCGTTTAATGTTCTTTGTACCCTCCGTACTGTGTGGAACTCCGTGCCGACTCTGCACGCTATACTTTTTCGTTCTCCCTGTACCCAGAGGGCCTGAATGACCAAGTGGCTAGCGCTCTGGCCACAGGTTTCGGGATCGAGTCCCAACGGGGCCGTGGATGTTTGTAGTGTTTTGGAATCCACTTTAAACTGTAGGTCCCGATCTGTTTAGCCTAAAGTGGGCACAAGATGGCCGTAGAGCGAGAAACCAAACCAAACCCTGTACCCAGGATCGTGCTCGTGACTGTTTCTAGCGGCAAACATGCTCAAAGAAAGAGCACTTAAGCGTCTTTTTAATAACCCTCTCTCTTGTTTTGGGACAAACCATCTGCGTTCCACTGCAGAACTCTAAGAAACTCGCACTGAGGGCCAGACTGAAGGCAGTATTTGTAGAACATTTTGCCGTATTAGACATTGCCCGGAGTTCACCGCGAGGAGGTAGATTTACGTTGCACTCCAAAAAACAAACAATAATATGTAATAAAAAAATAATGAAAAATTCAATACATGAAATTATACAGGTCGTCTCAAAACTAGATTTACAAACTTCTGAGAGAAGTAAGATAGATAACTCGAAATTATACAGCAATACATGACTGGAAATGCTTTTCTGACTCCATAATTAACACAGCAAATATGAAAGGCCACCACATAAGTTAATATACTGTTTATCAAACAATATGTCTGTTCAACATTAACAAGTAATATAAAAAAAAATTAAAAGTCAATTCCTACTTTTTTTTCACTATATTTGAGAAACTCCTTTATAAATCATTTCCATTAATTTTTTTAAGTTTATCTGGGGCCATCTATTGGTAGATATATGCAACTTAAATCTAAAAAAAAAACTAAAATTAATTAATTAAATTTAATTAATGAATTAATATCTGAAAAAACCGTATTAACATCAAGTGTCATCCACTACAAGTTCAAAAAAATGTATTTGAACTTGAGTGGATGAATAAAAAATATTTTATGAACGATTGAAAATTTCAACAAGATATAATATATATATATATATTTATATATATATATAGGGAGTATGGGAGCTAATAGAAGGAATTGAAAAAAATGACACACGGATGCATCCTATTCGCAAATATCCTCCAGTATCTGCAGTTGAAAGTCCTGGCAAGATGCACTATATCTTGCACGCTGGAATATGGATTGTAATGTACAGACATGGCACAGTCTACTCTATGTTCCAGATTCTGAACAATTCATTCCCGATTCATAACTATTCTTTAGAAAACTCCCTCTCAGATAATCTCTGACTCAGGCGTTTGAAGACCTTATGGCTGAGAACACCCCGTCGTTCAAACCTGTGCAGTTCGTCCGTCGTAATTTGCAGCCCTGTACGCATAATGCATACCCGCTAGTTCCGCGTTCGTATAATCATCTATTCTATTATTGCTGTGTGAAATGAAGAATCTCTTCAAGAAAGCTCGAAACTCTAAGGCCTGTGCCTGTTTGAATAACTTTTCCTATCCAGCATTGATATATAATTGTGATTCGTCTAACTATTTTCTGCCTTCCTCTTAGAAGTTTGTAAAGCTGGTAATAAGACACCCTACTCAGTATTTGCTCAGTTAGTGTTTCAATATTTAGTTCGATTTTTGTCATTACGAAACTCAAATAGTTTCTATATATTGATTTCCTTTCAATAAACATTTTTCAAACATTTTGCAAATATATGTTAGTCAAGTAGACTTGCCCGTTTTAATCTTTATCTAGCACCAGCCACAGCTTATTTGAAGAGAAGAATTTTAAAATTTAACATGTTTCTATCAATCCCATGAAACACATAACGAATTAATGTAATAAATATTTCCAACAGAAAATGCCCTGAATATTAATACAGTTGAGAGCTTTATGTAGTGCACGGAATAAATAAATAAACATGCAGATAGATAAATTTACTCTAGGCTACCGTTTTATGGACAAAATTCTTATCTCATATTTGGTTATAAATTATGCAATAAAGAGTAACCTGCTTTCTAACATTTAAGTTCTACCGGATACTGTTCCACCATTTTTAATCTTTCACAAAAATCTTAAAAATTACCTAAAAATAACAATAAATATGAGTTTTAAAATAGATTTAACTTATTTGTTAAAAAGTCCAATGTCGCATAATCAATATACTAAATACAATAGGATACGAAACGATACGATATGCTAAAGATGCTCCCTGAATTTCAGTTACAGAATAAATTATAAAAAGAAGAAAAATAAATTTTATAAAGAATAATAAAAAAATAGAAAAATTGCATACTTTATAAAGAATTATAAAGAACAACATATATAACAAATTAAAACAAAGAATAATATATTTTCTAACATTTAAGTTCTACTGGATAATGTTCCACGGTAATAATAACGGTAATCCTTCACCAAAATTTTAAAGAATTACCTAAAATTGATTTGATATATTTGCTACATGATTTTTAAAATAAAATAAATTTATTTTTAAAATATTACAATGTCACATAACAATATACAATGCAATGCAATAGGATACAATGCGATATTACAACTAATTAGTAATGTTAGTTACAGAGTTACATGGTAGTTATAATTAATAGTTACAGAGTTACATGATAGTTATAATTAATAGTTACAGAGTTACATGGTAGTTATAATTAATAGTTACAGAGTAAAATATAAAACAAAGATTAAATATTTTCTTTAATTTTTTCTTTAATTTCTACCGGATGATGTTTCACAGTAATAATAGTGTTTCACCATTTTTAATCTTTCACCAAAATCTTAAAATATTACCTAAAAATAACTAAGTATATAATTTTTAACATAAAGTTAACTTTGGACAGTTGTATATTCATCTCCCATATAAATACCTTATTTTATATTAAGAAATGAGATTAAACAATTTATCTCTTAAGCAGATTTGGATAAAAGTTAGAAGTACATGTAATCTGGAATATCACATTACACTGCGAACAAAATCCAATCTTCCCCGTTAACAGGATTGAACCGAGGATTATAACACTTTCTAGTTCCCGTGTGAAATCAAACTATTCCACATTTTCAGCAGTTTTGTAATCTTAAAAATGAAATTACGTTAATTAGTCCTTAATATAATGCTTGCTGAATACAAATTCCAAAAACTAAAATAAATACTTAACTTGTAGCAAGTTTAAAAATAAAGTAATTTGTAGAAACATAAACAAGTAAAATAAAAAAAAAATTTTAAAGTCAATTCATACATTTTTTTCACTCTATTGTTAAAAATGTTATTGTTATTGTTATTAATTCTATTGAAAGTTCTTTATAAATAATTTTCATTCTTTTCTTAACTTTATCTGGTGCCATCTATTGGTAGATACATGCAACTTAAATGTAAAAAAAACTAAAATTAATTAATTAAATTTAATTACTAAATTAATATTTCAAAAAACTGTATTAATACCAATTGTCATCTACTACAAGTTCAAAAAAATGTATTTGAACTTGAGTGGGTGAATGAAAAGTATTTTATTAATGGTCGAAAATTTGAACAAGATATATATAGGGAGATTGTGAACTAATAGAAGGAATTGAATAATGATAATTTCTGAAAAATAAAGTTATGAAAAGGGACCACAAGATGGCTTATAATAGGCAATATTTTATTCTTTGTTACTTTCAACACTGGATTGTGGAAGTTACTATTATGTTGTCAACTTTATTTAAAGAACATCAATATGTCATCTCTATTCACGCTAAGGAAAGGAGAAAATTATTCTTTCTAAGAGAAATTCCTTAAGTAATTGCCCTGAATTTTTATATTAGATATAAAAAAAAATTATCCACTAATTGGTAAAAGATGATATGGGACATAAGACTGATAATCGTCACCGATTATTCTTGAAAACTGGCAATGACTGACTGCAACAAAATAAAAGTCTTGAATTGCCTTCTGCATACAGTGAATTTCATCAAGGCTTGAACTATGTTTATTTTATACGATGCTATATTCATTTTCACCAATTACTCTTGGTAACTTGCAATCAATGACTACAACAAAGTACAAGTCATGAATTGCCTTCTACATACAGTGAACTTCATCAAGGCTTTAGCTATGTTTATTTTATACGATGCTATATTTATTTTCACTAATTATTCTTGGTAACTTGCAATCAATGACTACAACAAAGTAAAAGTCCTGAATTGTTTTCTATATACAGCGAACTCCATCACTGTTTTAACTATCATTATTATCATGGGTGAACATGATGTTGTCCTGATTAGGGGTTCGTGGCTCAATCCAAAAAGTACAGCAAGGAAATAAAGCCCCATTCCAAATTTGCAAATTTTGACGGAAAAATTATAGTTTGGGGCCTTTAACTCTTGAAATAATTCATGAATAACGTTAATACTCAGGAATTTTCAGGAGAATTTGGCTTTTGCTTGAAGAGTTTTGTAGAATGGTTTTGAGTCTCTTTTCCTGTTTTGGGTTAGGGTTTAAACATTTTTATATCAAATGGCATTAAGTACTCGTAGTGCGTTTATCAATTTCTTCTTTTTGAAGTTTTATATTTATCACTTTGGGCATTTTGCCATGCCTTTTGAGCTTTATATAACGCTTCTTATTGTATTTGGAATAGAATTTGGAATATTTCATTCTTCATTTACGACTACATTTATCTTACTTTTGTATATTCTTTTAGAGATTCTAGAACAATTCATTCTTCATGAAGTTCTTGATCTATTCAACATTGCTATATTCACGTGATATTGAATTTGGCAATCCTTGTAGAATTCCAATCAATTGCTTCACATATCACTTGCACTTTTAAATATTTGCATATTCCTGAGTTTATTCATCCGTTCTCGAATATTCACACATGATAAGTTGAAATTTGCCGAGCTGATTTCAGTTTTTTTTCTTATTTTTTTATAGGATGTTCTATTTATTTACCCCGATTATTCTTGGTAACTTTCAGTAAATGATTACAACAAAGTAGAGGTCATACATTGGCTTCTACATACACTGAATTTCATCACGGTTTCAGCTATATTTATTTTATACGATGTTATACTCAATTACACCGATTATATTTGGCAATTTCTAATCAATGACTCCACCAAACTAGAAGTCATCAATTGCCTTCTATATACAGTGAACTTCATCATCATTTTATCTATATTTATTTTATACAATGCTATATTTAATTACACCGATTATTCTTGGTAAATTGCAAACGATGTCTACAACAAAATAGAAGTCATGAATTTTCTTCTACATACAATGAATTTCCCCACTGTTTTATTTTATACGATGCTATATTTATTTTCACATAGCTAACTGTTTAGTTTTGGGGTTCGGTTTTAACTATATTTACTTTAATATTAATAATCAATGATCTTAGTTAAATTAACAGTGATTAATATTCAATGATTATAATAAATTGGAAGTCGAAATACTACCTCTGTGTACTTTGAAACAATGACAATGCTTTAGCTATTTAAGTTAGATTTAAAATTAACAAATGCATATAAATATATGATTAATATAGAATTAGTCCACGAATGAAATATTGGAATTAATATAATTAATATTCAGAATATGAGAAATGCTAAAAATAATCGCTTATTCTGAAGTAAATTTTACAGAGTCTTAATTAATTTATGCTGCGAAGTCCTTCAAATTTAGATTCATATATCTTGACAAAGAAATAAAAGGTTTCATATAAGATTCGAAAGTTATTTTACAAAAGGTTCTTCAAAATAAAAATAAAAACCTTATATAGATTCAAATATTGACAGTTCTTAACCAAATATGTTGTTAAAATTAAAAAATTGATAACTATTTTGCTACAGAAAAATTTGGAATTTTTTTACAATCTGTCTGTTCTGTATATTAATTTAAGTGGACATATATATATAGTAAGAACAGACAAAACCAATTAACAATGCAGGGAATGTGCTCAGAAATATTTAAATTTAAATAAAAATGTTATATAAATGATAGTTAATTAAAAATAGATGTATTATAATGCTTTTTTTTTTTTTTTGGTAATTTCTTTTATTTATAGTGAGTTTTACAGTGTGAGATATATTATTACTATTCTATCATATTCTTGTGAAATAATAATGAAATGTTAAATTAGTTCTGGAATGTTACTTTTTTATTAACAGTAGTTAGAACTAATTAAAACATTTTTTATAAAAAATGGAAAAAATTTAACAATGATGATGATATTAATGTAAAATGTTATAATTTGAAAATTTTTACTGCATGTTGATAGAACTAATGAATTAATTAAATACTTGTTAAAGAAATTTTTAATGGATTTTTAAAAGCAGTATCGAAAAACTTTCTTTTTTAAGATCATTTCTATAATTAAATTATTATTCTTTTATAGATAATTAAATGCATGACGATGTATACCCTCTTATAATAAAAACACTATATTAAGTAATGCTTATAATTTATGCTAACCAGTGTCTCATTTCTAAAGTATATCGAAGTAGTATCTTGAGAAGTAAAAATATTTAAGAACTTTTAAAACTCTATTTAATTTCCAAAAATATATCCTTTTTTTCAATTCCTTCTATTAGCTCACTCTCACTATATATATCTTGTTCAAATTTTCAATTGTTCATAAAATACTTTTTATTCATCCACTCAAGTTCAAAAACATTTTTTTTAAACTTGTAGTGGATGAAACTTGTTAATACAGTTACAGTTATTAATACAGTTATAATATTGAGGTTAATACAGTTTTTTCAAATATTAATTTATTAATTTAATTTAATTAATTAATTTTAGTTTTTTTTAGATTTAAGTTTCATATATCTACCAATAGATGGCGCCAGATAAACTAAAAAAAAATAATTGAAAATTATTTATAAAGGACTTTCTGCAATAGAGTGAAAAAAAAGTAGGAATTGACTTTAATTTTTTTTTATATATTACTTGTTTTTAATCAGATTTCACTTTAGAGATTTTTTTAGACTTAATGGTGAAGTAATGGTACATAAAATGGATCTGTCATTCATTAAAATTACAATTTTCTATAAATTATCGTGTATTCGTCCTTCATCACAACATACTTGCTTCTTGAAGATGGATGATTATGTAATGGAATAGAATTGAAAATGTTCTGGTTGAGTTGTAATGTAAATCATAAAAAGGATTTACCTTTTATTAAAAAACGAAGATTTTGATTTACTTAAAAGAATTTTTAACGCAACTGTTGATAATGTAAAAAGAATTGCGTCAAAATGACTTCAGGAATAATCTTATTTAATTCGAATTCATTTCGTCATATTTCGAAACAAAAACAATTCGAAAATAAAAGACAGATGTTCGATTTTCGTGAAAGGTTATGAATTTAATTTTGAATTGTCTCAGAAACTGCGTTATTCTCTTCAAACAAAAGTAACATTTGCTTTAAAAATCATACAAGTAATGTATTTGATACAGAAGGGGAAAAATATAAATAATATTTTTGTTATTTGTTTTTTATTACAAAACCATTAAATATATAATTAGAAGTTTTCAAATTGTTCTGTATTTGGTTTCCTAATTATATGAATACATCTTGCTATTAATTTAAATTAATGTTTTGAATATTTACTTAACGAACATAATAATTAATCCTTGTAAAAATAATGTGGATTGTTTTGGATAAAATACGATGAAGCAACTTAAACGACCATAAATCTCAATGCTTCGAGTAAGTCAAGTCAAATGTTTATTCTATTTTTAAAATGTTCAAATTTTTACATATGTATATATATATATATCATTCGAAGAAACATTCAATGCATTTTATATTCAAAATTTGTTTTAAAACATGAATTCCTGTGTAAGTCAAGTTATCCTAAGCAATTGAGGATATATGGTTAATGCCAAATAAAATTATTCTAAATGTGTGCTTTAAAAATGCAATGCTTAAATAAAAGGAAACACAGCTGAACTTAAATAAAAGATAAATATGTATATATAACAGCAAACTGGATACATAAACATGGATTATAAAACTGTATCTTTAAAAAGAAAAATCAATCAAAAATATTTGGTAACATCTATGTTTCACATGATTATCACACACACACACACACACACACACACACATATATATATATATATACATATATATATATTGATAAAATGTTTAAATGTTTTTAGGGATATAAAAGATTTATTAAATCCAGTTAATTTTAGTTTCTATCAAATTTGGTAAGATTTAAATTTTTTTTTTTTTTTACACATTGTAAGATTTTGTTATTTTTTTATTGATTCGTTGCGATTATTAAGATTTTTTTACACTTTGAAACTTAGGTGTAAAGACTTATTTTATACACCTACACAAACTTCCCTTAAACAATAAAAAAAGAAAGAAAACATTGTAATTGAATGGGGTGATATTCAAGTAATGTATATCTCTAATTGTATGTGTGGAGTGTTTGTGCGTGTGTCACTAAAACTGTGAGTTTTGAAACCTGAGCCCCAAGTATCTCAACCCAACCAGCTTACAGTATCCCAGCTTACAATCTGGTCACTACAATACATTAAATTCAGTGATTTTCTGCGTAATTGTTCTCAGAATTTTCTTTTCGATTTTCATCTTAATTTTTTTTTTTCATTTTTACTTTTCTATGTGCCTGTTTCCGTCATTCTTTGTTTTCTGCTTTAATTTTTTCTATTTTTTTTATTTTCTATTTTTTATTCCTTTTCTATTTTTATTTTCTCCGTTCTTTGTTTTTTGCTGATTGTAATGGAAGGATGTGATTGCTCTCATCTTTCTCTGATCGTGACAACTTCTTTTTGTCACTGTGATTGAGTTTGTTAGCTAAAGTTTTAATTAACATTCTGTTATCTTACTTTGCGAATCAGCCCTTACAAAAAGGCATAGAACCAGTTCTGAACAAAATACAGACATTTATTAAATTGAAAACGTTTTTATCCATTGTGTAATGTAGTTTTTTAAAAAACAGAATGAGTTTTTTAAAAAACAAATTTTGGCAAATTTTTTTATGTATATTCACGACTTTCAGGTATGTTTCAGGTACGTGCTTTCAGGTATGTTTTCCAACAGTTTGTTTATTAAAGTTGATGTACAATATTTACTCGCTCCGTTTTCTACAAACGTTTTAAAACATCTGCCATATAACATCATGAGTTGTTTTCAGATATGTTTTCCTACATTGTTTTTACTAAAGTTGATGCACAATTTTTATACGCTCTCATTACAACAAACGTTTTAAAACATCTGCCATATAACATCTGTCTTTTTATAACATGATGTTATTTATAACATCTTCCATGTCATATTTGGATAAATGAATAAAAAAAGTCTTTAAATAAATCTTATTTTCTAAACTGTCATAGATAATTTAAATTTGACTTCTATCAATATAATTGATTAAATCTAAAAGCTCTGGTAAATGAATTTAAATTAATCTAAAGTATTTATTTTGATCCTTTGCCAAATTAATTTGCATTTTTATATACATTATTAAAACATATTAAATGATTAATTTAAAAAATAATAAATGCTTTTCATTTTATTTGTAACTATTACAATATTTAAAGAGTTATTTTCTTCAATATAAAAATAACAGGATTTAACTATATCTTTATATATGAGTTAATTTTATTTCTACATTGATTACACAAAAACCAGTTTTTTAAATCATTTTTTTGTCTGTCGAGTCGTAAAGTATATGTTCATCAAAATATACAATGCTAATAATAAAAAAATGAAGGAAAGCATTAAAAAGTAACAAAAAAGTAATTAACAAAAGTAATAAATACAAAGATTAAACCCAATCGTTTTTTTGTACAGTGCTTATCCAGTGCACAAAACCAAGTTTAAGTGTACTAAAAATTGATTACTGTTTTTAATGATGTAAAATGTCTTTTATTATTCTTAGTTGCTTCGCTATATTGTGTATTATAGTCGTTATCGAACGAAATCATGTTTAATTCTTCTGAAAGGTTATATATCTCGCTAATTTGATTGGATGGTGACAAACTTTAAGAAACTTGTGCCAATGTATTAAATGACTCCCAATCTATTTTTATTATCTTGTTTGCCGTTTTGACACAGATACATAATTCAAATTGATTCTGTTCATTGCATAAATTGACTAGTGTAATATTACCCTCATTTGGCCATGTTCCAACAAAATATATCATAGTTAAAAAGATTCAAAGAGAGACAACCCCTAAAACGTTCTAATAAGCTAATAGATATGTATTTTTTGGCTCATTTTTATGTTTTAGGCTCATTTGAAGATCGATACGTTTATAAAACAAAACTTTTTCACACAAATTTCCTTTTCTAAAAATATTCTACAAATAAAATATTCTTAAATAAATGAAATAACAAAAAAACATTCTCTGAAAAATAGTTGTGTTTTATTCATTTAAAATTATTTTATTTTTTTTCAAAAACCTATGTTTGGTTATTTCGACCATGTTGGCAACAGGGTTGAATGTTAAAACAGTTAAAGGGACGTTAGCTCTGCAAATAAAATTTAACGCTAATTGTCAATGTAATGGTATACAAAACTGTCTAACGTCTCTATAAAGAGATGTAATTTATTAATTTTTTAATTTAATGATTTTTTCTGAAAAATTGCTACTTTTTTAATTTTTCAATAAATACTTTAGAATTAATACAGGTAATTTAAAGTGCTCTAGTTAAAAAGTGAGTTTAAAAGATTTCTTTAGTTATTTTTTTTATTTATTTTATTGATGCGAATAATCCTACATAATTTCTACATACTTTTAGAAAGTGAGTTTCATCGTTTAAACAGAAACTTTAAAAGTATTATCATATAAAATTTGCCGTATTTTAAAATACACCTCAAAAATAAATTTGAAAAAAGATAATATAGTTTTTTTATTATAAGGTTAAAATTTAAAATAATACGAATTTTCTTTCTTTAAAACAATGTAATCATTCTAGTTAACACTTTTTATATCAACATACAATTTAACTATATCCAAATAGAAATTTCATGTTGATTTTGAAGCATGTTTTCAGGCCTACAAAAATTGTCTTATTAACTAATAAATTTCTTATTTCAGTAAGATATATTTTTAATCTTAATAATAAATTTTATTCACAATATATTTATAGTATATTTTATATTTGGATGTATGATTTTGTCTTCTTTATTATTATACGAGTTAAAATGTGAATTTCATCGTTTAAATTTAAACGTATTATCATGCCAAATTTATTGTATTTAAAAATACTCTTCAAAAAAAAATTTGGAAAAATATTATTTAGTTTTTGATTATAAGGTTATAATCTAAAGTATTATAAATTTTCTTACTTTAAAGGAATGTAACCTTTCTAATTAACATTAGTTATATTAACTATTTCCAAATAGAAATTTCTTGTTGATTCTGAAACATGTTCTCAAGGATACATTATTTTTTTTTTCTTCTATTAACTAATAATACTTTATTTTATTAATACTTTCTTTTATTTCAATAAGATATATTTTTATCTTAATATTAAATTTTATCCAAAATATATCTTTGTATGCATGATTTTTCTTCTTAATTATTATGCGAGTTATAGAATTTTATCCTAATAACATTATATCATAAAAAAGAATTAAATATAAGTTAGGAAATCATGCTAATCAGTAGCACGTAACCAACAGGTCCAATGTACTTTAATGATGAGCACCGTTCGTTTAATGGCGTCAGACTATCTTTCCGAATAACAAAATCCATTTATTGCGTTATGATCTAGTCGCATCAAAATTCAACGATACTTCTACCTTCCCAAACATAATCCACCAAATAATACCAAAGGAAAAAAAAAAAAAAAAAAACATCAATGATCCCCCCATCCACCCCTTCAATCATGAGCACGTATGGGCTCGTGGGCTTGGCCAGCCAAGTGGGATAAGAAACAACAACAACAACTAAATGACACTTACGCTAACCTGCACAAGCCTAATTCTTCACGTGCCACGTGCCCTTCACGTGCCTTGATCTCTAACCGCAACCGCGAGTCCCGCTCTCGAGATCTCATCATTCCTCCATCTGGATTCCATTCCGCCCTCATTTGCGGGGCGACATTTGAATATCTGGCGCGTTAATGGACGCCAAGAGATAGCTGCCGTTATTCAAAGTTAACGCAACGTGACATGTGCGCTGCGATTCATTGCGGGGCGAATATTCAAATGACATGTGACACGGCAGTGCATGGCAGGTGGCCTGCCGGTATAGGTGGTTTGTGCGAGGGCCGGTATTTTAATTAGGGTTGCAGGTCTCCCGGTAAACCGCCGCGCAATCCGTCATTGGCAGGAATCGGAAAAGGGGTTTTAAGGAGGGCTTGGACGAACACGGTTGGGGAGGCACATGACGGAATCAAAATGTTTCCGAATGTGATAAGTGGAATCTGGAATGATTCGAAGCTAAGCATGCTAGTAACATATTTTAGTATGAAGAACTTGTTATTACACATTTTCTCTGATGTGATAACGATATAACTCAGAATTTGAATAATAGCTAATAAATAACCTTAGGGCATAAAAGGTCACGGTCTATTGCCAGCTGCATTAGAAAAAAAAAACTGTAATTTATTATTTACTTATTTTTTAACAAATCACTTTAATATATTATTTTTTTGATAATACTTACATTTTTTTCCAGTTTTATTTTAAATGCTTGTTAATCTCTTGGTTATTTAATTGGTAAATTAATTTGATTAATCTCTTGATATTTGAGGGGGGGGGCGAGAGGTTGCGATATTTTGTCATCGTAACATTTATTTAGTGTAATTCATTGATTTATTACTTAAAAATGTGTAATAAAGATGGAGTAATAAATTAGACTACTGATTTTGATATCTAGTGTTAAGTATGTTTTAATTCATATAAATTTAAAAACATTTAGATAAATGTAAAAGTGAGAAAAAAAAGTAAGCGATATTAAGTAGCAACATTAGCAGTAACATCAATTATCAATACACTTTGCGAAATAATAATTTCTAACGCCAAATGTTTTGAAGAAAAAATTGTTTTTTAAAACAAATGTCTTTACCAAACGTTTAAAATTTTGAAAGGTTTCTGTTCGAAAGTATCATTTTTATTATTTTTATTCAAAAAATATATTTGTTCATTTATACCATTTTGACAACAGGGTTAAATACTGAAACTGTTTCCTAAATTAAAGAGAATTTATTTATTCAAAATTGAGAAGTAAAAATAATTTAATTTTTGAAAATGCATGCCTAATGCTTAATAGTTAGATTTTTATTTCTTTCTAGATATGAAGAATAAAAAAATTCAAATATTACCATTCCAAAATATCAAAACCATTTCCACGAAATCGAAACTTTTATAGAAAACGCCACATATTTATTACCCGAAACTTAAACAAACATCAAACGTATGCATTCATTTCGGAACATGAAGTACTTTGTCACTTGAACTAAATGACACTTCCCTCTAAAACGCTTCTTCCTTCACAAAGCAGGAGCGAGAAAAACACTGAAGCTCCCTAAACATGCTGCATAATTCAGAGGACACGGTCTGGCGGGCTTAGATCTCTCTCACGAATATTTAATGATTCAAAAACGATTCCTTCCTCGACATTGAAGTCTCACTTGCGGTCTGCACACCTCATCGTTCCGGAATGTGAAATGCTCGTTTATTTATTCATATCTCACAAAGGCAATCTTCTATTTCGGGCTGGAAATTCACTAAATCGGAAGATTCATCGAGCCTAAATCACGACCCAAGATTGTATGTGTCACAAAAGATGCATTGCAGTTCTGCAATGTAACATGTTTACTTATTTATGAAGTTATTAGAATTTCTGCTGCAATGTGTAAATTTTGATGTTTAAGAATATTTTAAAGAATCATGAATTGCTTTCTTGGCTTATAAAAATATTACGTTCAATTAAGCCTAATTAAATAATGAAATAAACCTTCATGTGTACACATAAGTTTCAAAACTTATGGGGAAATCACAAAAGGAAGTATAATTCAAAAAGTTATATCTGGCATTTAATAAAATTGGGACAAAGTATAAAAAGCATATTAAGATGTAAAACTACATGGCAACAGATAATCTGTTAACTATGAAATTAGCAAATTTATAAATCTGATCCGTCGGTACGATATAAATAAAACATTTTCATATAGACATCTTGAACCTTCCATATAGAGCACCCCAAAAATCTAATTGATTTTGATGCTATGCAATTGATTATACCGTATATGAAGTACACTACATTTGCATGTTATATTTACATTAACATGTTTAAGAGTTTTTTACATGAAAGTTCTTGATTTTTGGAATATTTTACACTTTACATAAAATTTCTATATTCAAATAGAAATTTCATGTTGATTTTGAAACAGGTTTTCATGGATACATTTTTGTTTTACTAATAAATCTCTTATTTTAATAAGATATATTTTTTATCGACATTTTTAATCGAATAAAATTATGTCATAAAAGATAATAAAATATAGGTTAGTAAATCATTTTAATCAGTGACACGTAACCAGCAGGTCCAATGCACTTTAATGATGAGAATTATTCGTGTAATGGCATCCCTTCATGCAAAACAGACTATCTTTTCGAATAACCAAATCCATTTATTGTGCTATGCATCTAGGCTCATCAAAATTCAACGATACTTCCAAACATAATCCACCAAATAATACCCAAGAGAAAAAAAAATCTCAATGATCCTCGCATCCATTCCCTTATAGCATTTACTAAATGGCACTTACGCGAACCTGCACAAGCCTAATTTTTCACATGCCGACCCTTAATCTCTAACCGCAACTGGCAATCCCGGCTCTCAAGATCTCATCATTCCTCACCATCTGGATTCCATTGCGGCTTCATTTGCGGAGCGACATTTGAATATCTGGCGCGTTAATGGACGGCAAGAGACGGCTGCAGTTATTCAAAGTTAAGGCGACGTGACATGTGCGCTGCGATTCATTGCGGGGCGAATATTCAAATGGCATGTGACACGCCGGTGCATGGCAGGTGGCCTGCCGGTACAGGTGGTTTGTGCGAGGGCCGGTGTTTTAATTAGGGTTGCAGGTCTCCCGGTAAACCGGCGCGCAATCCGTCATTAGCAGGAATCGGAAAGGGGTTTTAAGTGGAGGGGTGTGGACGAACACGGTAGGGGAAGGAACGACGGAATCAAAATGTTTCCGAATGTGATAAGTGGGATCTGGAATGATTCGAAGCTGAGCATAACATGTATTTACGAATAACTTGTTATTGCAAATTTTCTCGTGTAGATATGTAACTCAGAATGTAAAAGTTTATCTGTAGAATTTATATAATAACTAATAAATAACTTTAATTTATTATTTACTTATTCTTTAGAAAATCAATTTAATATATTATTCTACTGATAATACTTACATTTTTTTCAATTTTATTTTAAATATTTGTCATCAAGTCTGTTAATCTTTTTGGCTATTTAATTGGTTAATCTCTGGATATTTGAATTTGTTTTGTGTTATTTTGTTACCGTAGCATCTATTTTTTATTGTTATTCAATAATTTTTCACTTAAAAATATATAATAAACATGGAGTAATAATTTAGAAGTCTGATTTGATATCCATCAAAGATATAGTGTTAGGTATATAGGTGTACTAAAGGTATACCAAAGTGTTAGGTATATGTTTAATTAATATAAATTTAAACCAAATTAAATAAAGGTGAAAGATTCTAAAGCTATAGTCCTTTCAAAAATGTTTAAGCAAAATGCATAATTCAATATATGTATCATATTAATTCAAATAGCATGGTACAATTAAATTTTAAAATGAAATATCTGCACCTAATTTATAAATTTTTCAAAAGTTTCTGTTCGAAAATACCGTGTTTATTATTTGATAAACTTACTTGGTGTTAATAAAAAATTATTACTTATTATTTATTGTTGCAAAATTACTTATTATTTGATAAACTCTTATTAACAAAATTTGCCAATAAAATCTTATAAACAAAATTACTTATTGTTTAAATTAGTTGTAGAACAAACTCGTAAATATCTCCACATCCTAACATTTTACATGTTAATTACATTTATTTAGGGGGTCAGCTTTCTGATTTGAGCAGAAAGTTGGTAGTTATTATGTCCAAATTGATAAATATTATGATATTACTATAGATACATTTTAAATAACGTCAGATGCGCATTTGACGCATATAAATAAAATGTCTACTCGGGACACTTTATGCTGTGACCAGATGGGAATATATGCTGTAGAAGTTCATTTTGATATTTTTCAAACCTTTTTTATAGGTACAATGGTAAAAAAAATATTAATCAGTAAATTTAAATGCCATTCTCACAAACAAAAAAAAAATGTATGATATACTAAATGTTTTACATTTAATGCAGCTAATTTAAGTTTGCTAGTAAAAAAAAAAGATTCTTTAAATTTAAAATATTCTTTTATTTTCTTTTTAATATAATGATTGAGTAATCTTAAATAATTTCTTACATTTTTATTGTGTGTCCCATGGTTTAAATTGAAACTTTAAAAGTAGTATCATATAAAATGTCTCGTATTTAATATTACTCCTCAAAAAATAAATCTGTACACAGTTGATTTAGTTTTTTATTATAAGGCTATAATTTAAAACATTATAAATTTTATCCGTTAAAACATTGTAATCATCCCAGTTAATTTTTATATTACCATACATTTCAGTTGTTACATCCAAATAGAAATTTCATGTTGATTTTGAAACTTGCTTTCAAGGATTCAATTTTTTTTATTTACTAATCAATTTCTTACTTCAATAAGCTATATATTTATCTTAATATTAATTTTAAACACAATATATTTATAGTATATTTTATATTTGCATGCACTATTTAGTCTTCTTAATTATTATGTGAGTTATATCAATTTTTAATCTAATAACACTACATTATAAAAGAATAATATATAGGGTAGGAAATTGTGCTAATCAGTGGTACGTAACAAAGAGGTTCAATGCACTTTAAGGATGAGACGCGTTCGTGTAATGGCATCCCTTCATGCAAAACAGACTATTTGTGCGAAGAACCAAATCCATTTATTGCGTTATGCATCTAGGCTCATTAAAGTTCAACGATACTTCCACCTTCCAAACATAATCCACCAAATAATACCCAAGAGAAAAAAAAAACTTCAATGATCTCTCCATCCATTCCCTTACAGCATTTACTAAATGGCACTTACGTGAATCTGCACAAGCCTAATTCTTCACGTGCCAACCCTTAATCCCTAACCGCAACCGCAAGCCCCGCTCTCGAGATCTCATCATCCCTCCATCTGGATTCCATTGCGGCTTCATTTGCGGGGCGACATTTGAATATCTGGCGGCTTAATAGACGCCAAGAGATGGCTGCAGTTATTCAAAGTTAACGCGACGTGACATGCGTGCTGCGATTCATTGCGGGGTGAATATTCAAATGACATGTGACACAGCGGTGCATGGCAGGTGGCCTGCCGGTACAGGTGGTTTGTGCGAGGGCCGGTATTTTAATTAGGGTTGCAGGTTTGCCGGTAAACCGGCGGGCAATCCGTCATTGGCAGGAATCGGAAAGGGGGTTTTAAGTGGAGGGGGTCTGTACGAACACGGTTTGGGAAGGGAACTGCTGATTCAAAATGCTTCCGAATGTGATAAGTGGGATCTGGAATGATTGGAAGCTAAGCATAACATATATTTATGAATAACTTTCTTATAACATATTTTCTCTGATGTGATACCGATATAACTCGAAATGTAAAAGTTTATCTCTAGAATTTATATAATAACTGATAAATAACTTTAATTTATTACTACTCTTCCTCAAAAGTAACACCGATTATTTGTGTTTCAAAAACTCATTATTTATTCCTCCAAATTTATTTCTGCACAATCAAAGTAATTCCCTCCGGACACAATGCACTTAAGCCAATTTTTTTTCCAAACCTTAATGCATGCTAAAAAGTTATCTGAAGGGATGGCTTTCAAAGCACTCGACGATTCACTTTGAATCTCTTCAATCGATTCCAAACGGTTTCCCCGGAGAGGGAATAACCAGAAGTCACACGGAGTGAATACGGTGGATGTGAAACGATATGAGTTTCATTGTTGGCGAAACAGTCACGAAGAACCAATTCAGTGTGAGCTGACGCATTCAGTGTTTTCGGTACAATTCGCGATTTGACGCGTTTGCGGCCCAAAATGGAGTTGACCGATCCTTTTGAAATTCCAACATCAGCAGCAAGGTCTCTACTTGCAAATCGTCGGTTTGCAAGCACCAAATCTTTAATTTTTTGAATGTGAGTTTCGTCGGTTGAGGTTGATATCCGAACAGAGTGCTCTTCGTCTTCAAAGCGTTCTCTGCCTTCTTTGAACTGTTTTTAATACTTGTAAATATTTCTTTCCGATGCTCACCGCATGCCTTCTGCAACATACCATACGTTTCCGCAAACAAAATTTAATGCAAGTTCTTTGCTCAATTATTTCAGACATTTCAAAGATCGGAGGAATCAGTTTTAGCGTTTCATAAAGGCAAGCGCTAATGACACACTTAGTAACACTAATGAATATTTTGACGTCAAATTTCCCACATATGTCAAGGACAATTCCAGCAACCTAAAAACGAAAACAAAAAACAAAATTCCGCAAGCCCAGGAATTTTAAATTGAAAATTTATCTTAATTTTTGAACACTGTAGTATCACCCCATTATAACAAATTAGATGTTAATTACATTTATTTCGTGGGTGAGGTTTCATGTTTGAGTAAAATATTCATAAATATTATGACCAAATTCATTGATATTATTATAGGCACTTTTATATCAGATGTGGTAAAGGTCTATAAATGAAATATCCAGTCAGAGCACGTTATCTTATGACCAAATGAGAATATATGTTGTAGAAATGTTATAGAAGTTTATTTTGATATTTTTTCAAGCGTTTTTATAGATAGAATGGTAAAACAATATTAACCAGAAAATTATAATGCCTTTCTCACAAATAAAGTATATATGTAAGACATGTACATATATATGTATGTATATGATACCATTCTACATTATGAAAAAGTCTTTGAGCTTTCCATTTGAAATAATACCAATAATAATTCCACCCATCATGATCGTTCAAGTCCAGACATAAAGCAAAGCTCTTTTGGTCCTAAAGGCAGTTATACCGTACCGTCAAAACCAATTCAATTGTTATTTATGATGTATAAATGAGATGTTAAAACCCATTTTTTTTAATTTCTTTAAAGTGGTATTTTCACATTCATCAATACGTCTTTAAACACATTTACACTTAGCGATTGTATTTAAGGGAATATTTTGACATTAATATCTCCATTTATTTATTAGACAGTAAACTACGTATTAACTTATATATCGACCGATATTACAATTGACCCTAAAATATATCATAGAATTATGAGGCCGATTCTGTCAATATTTACAAAAACCGTTACTTTCAAATTTTGAAGAGTAAAGAATGCTACGCCGCTGTGGCATTCAGGTCTACGGGTTTCGGTTTAGAGCCCCGGCTGTGCCAAGGTTATTTGTAGAGATTCGAGTAGAGAGCTTTCTATGTGCGGATGACAGCCCTACCTAGTAAAAAGATAAGACATTTGGACTAATAAAAATAATTTCTAAAATTTTTATGGTCCCTATATTAAATTAGAAAAGAGATTAATGGAATAATTTAAGATCTTTTAATTAAAAATGTTACAAGAAAAAATTATATAGAAAAAAAAATACAGTTTCGCTAAATTGAAGTGAATTTAATACGGTATATTGAATTTCAACAAATAACAATAATGGATTTTTGAAAATGCATGTTTAATACTTAATATTTCTATTTCTACTTCTTTCTATAAATAAAGATTACAAGAAAAAAACAATTCAGATACTGCCGCTATAAAATATGAAAAAAAAAAAAAAAATTCCGGCGGAATCGAAAATTTTATGTAAAACGCCCCATATTTATTACTCAAAACCTACACAAACATCAAAACGTATGCATTCATTTCGCAACATGAAGTGCTATGCCACTTGAACTAAATTACTCCTTCTCCTAAGACACTTCCTCCTTCACGAAGCAAGAGCGAGAAAAACACTGAAGCTCCCTAAACATGCTGCATAATTCAGAGGACACGGTATGGCGGGCGGAGATCTCTCTCGTGAATATTTAATGATTTAAAAACTATTCCTTCTCCGACACTGAAGTCACACTGGCGGTCTGCAAACCTCAACTTCGCGGAATGGGAAATGCTCGTTTATTTATTCATATCTCACTGAAGCAATCTTCTATTTCGGGGTGGAAATTCACTAATCCGAAAGATTCATCCAACCTAAATCACGACCCAAGATCTCTTGTGTCACCCAAGACGTATTGATTCTGAGCAACTGTGCCATGTAACACGTTTACTTATTTATGAAGTTATTAGAATTTCTCTTTGCAATGTGTAAATCTTGTATTTAAGAATATTTTTTAAGAATTATGAATTGCTTTCTTGGTTTATAAAAATATTACGCTCAATTAAGCATAATTAAATAACGAAATAAACCTTTACGTGTACACATAAGTTTCCAAAACTTACGGGGAAATTACAAAAGGAAGTATAATTCAAGAAGTTATATCTGGCTTTTAATAAAATTGAGACAAAGTATAAAAAGCATATTAAGAAGTAAAACTGCATGGCAACAGAAAATCAGTCAATTATGAAATTAACAAATTTATGATCTGTCGGTATGATATAAATAATCTTGAACCTTCCATATAGAGAACTCCAAAAATCTAATTGATTTTGATGCTATACAATTGATTATACCGTATATGAAGTACACGGTATTTACATGGTATATTTACATTAACATGTTTAAGAGTTTTTTTACATGAAAGTTCTTGAATTTTGGAATGTTTTACAATTTACATAAAATTTCTATACTCAAATAGAAATTTCATGTTGATTTTGAAACATGTTTTCAAGGATACATTTTTTTTTTTATTTACTAATAAATCTCTTACTTTAAAAAGATATATGTTTATCTTAATATTAAATTTTATTCACCATTTATGTTAAGTATATTTTATATTTGCATGTTCTATTTAATCTTAATTATTATGTGAGTTACAGAAATTTTTAATCTAATAACATTATACTATAAAAAAAGTAGGAAATATAGGTTACTAAATCTTGCTAATCAGTGGTACGAAACCAACAGGTCGAAGGTACCCTAATGAGGAGAACCATTCGTGTAATGGCATCCCTTCATGCAAAACAGACCATCTTTTCGAATAACTAAATCCATTTATTGCGTTATGCATCTGGGCTCATCAAAATTCAACGATACTTCCACCTTCCAAACATAATCCACCAAATAATACCAAAGGAAAAAAAAAACCTCAATGATCCCCGCATCCGTTCCTTAATAGCATTTACTAAATGGCACTTATGCGAACCCACACAAGCACACAAGCCTAATTCTTCACGCGCCCACCCTTAATCCCTAACCGCAACCGCAATCCCCGCTCTCGAGATCTCATCATTCCTCACCATCTGGATTCCATTGCGGCTTCATTTGCAGGGCGACATTTGAATATCTGGCGCCTTAATGGACGCCAAGAGACGGCTGCAGTTATTCAAAGTTAACGCGACGTGACATGTGCGCTGCGATTCATTGTGGGACGAATATTCAAATGACATGTGACACAGCGGTGCATGGCAGGTGGCCCGCCGGTACAGGTGGTTTGTGCGAGGCCGGTATTTTAATGAGGGTTGCAGATCTCCCGGTAAACCAGCGGGCAATCCGTCATTGGCAGGAATCGGAAAAGGGGTTTTAAGTGGAGGTGTTTGGGACAAACACGGTTGGGGAGGGAAGGACGGAATCAAAATGTTTCCGAATGTAATAAGGGGGATCTGGAATGATTTGGAAGCTGAGCATACTAGTAACATATTTAATATCAGTAACTTGTTATTACGCATTTTCTCGTGTATAACTTTATTTTATCATAACTTTAAACCTCGTTATAACTTTTTTTATTAAATTACTTTATTTTATTATATTATTCTACTTATAATACTTGGTTTTTTTTTTTTTTTTTTTTTTTTTTTTTTACCTTTATTTTCAATACTTGTTATCAAATCTTTTAATCTCTTGATATTTGAGTTTGTTTGATGTTGTTTGGTTACCGGTTTGGTTTGGTTGATATGTTTTAATGTATTCCTTTGAATATTTTATTTAAAAATGTATAATAAAGATGAAGCAATAAATTTGATGCCTGATTTTTGTATTTAGTGTTAGGTATATTTTTTAATTCATGTAAATTTAAACACAATTTGATAAAAGTTAAAGTGAGAAAATGAGGTAAAAGTACCGCAGTAACATTAATTATTAAAACATTTCGTCTTACTACAGCGTCCTTTTTAAAATGCATAAGAAAAAGTTTATAATTCATTATTTATATCTCATTAATTAAAATAATTTATATGTGCAATGTGATGTTCTTACTGTCATAGGAGACAGGGACTTTAGAATTAAAGGGAATTCCGAACCAGAAAAATCATCCATGGTACCGTCGGGGCTCGAACACGAAACCTATGGCGCCAAGTGCCAGAGCGATAGACAGTCGGCCATTCAACCAGCGACCCATATATCAATATTGTTTATAATATTATACGTATATACATATTTAGGGTCTGAAGACGGCGTGAATACCGCTCTGGTGCTGGATGCCACAGGTTTGGGGTTCGGGCAGTGTCTGGATTTTTTAGTGGTTCGGAATGCACTTCCATCCGTAGGTCCCGATCTAATATGACTGTAAAGCGTTGGGCGTACGGATGACAATCTTACCCCTTAAAAGAAAATATCTCTTGCTTCGAAATCAGCCATTGGGCAGACGGCCTTTGCCCACCATAGAGCTGTTGCACCCCTGATGATGATGATGAAGTTATATTTAGATTTGGATTGATATCAATAATTTGTAAACATCTGAATCTCAGAACGAAAAGTTATGGTATCAAAAAAAAGTAAGACGAAGATTAATGGAATAATTAAAAATGTTAAAAAAAAATAAATTATATAGAAAAAAAAAATACAGTTTCTCTAAATAAATTGTGTTTAGGCAGGCATATTCGATTGAAATTGACAAGTAACACTAATTAATTTTTGAAAATACATGTTTAATACTTAATAACAATATATTTTTATATCTTTCTATAAATGAAGGATTCAAAACAAATTCAAGTATTGCAGGTCCACAAAATCAAAACCATTCCCTCGAAAACGAAACTTTTATAGAAACGCCACATATTTACTACACAAAACTTAAACAAACAGCAAAACGTATCCATTCATTTCGGAACATGAAGTGCTATGTCACTTGCACTAAATGACGCTTCCCCCTAAAACGCTTCTTCCTTCATGAAGCGGGAGCGAGAAAAACACTGAAGCTCCCTAAACATGCTGCATAATTCAGAGGACGCGGTCTGGCGGGCGGAGATCTCTCTCGCGAATATTTAATGACTCAAAAGCGATTTCTTCCCCGACATCAAAGTCTCACTTGCGGTCTGCACACCTCAACTTCGCGGAATGTGCAAATGCTCGTTTATCTATTCATATCTCACCGGAAAGTGAAATGCTTAATTATTTATTCATATCTCACCGAGGCAATCTTCTATTTCTGGCTGGAAATTCGCTAAACCGAAAGATTTATCCGCACAAATCACGACCCAAGATCGTATGTGTCACCCAAGACGTATTGATTCCGAGCAGCTGTGCGATGTAACACGTTTACTTATTTATGAAGTTATTAGAATTTCAGTTGCAATGTGAACATTTTATAAGTTAGAATGTTTTTAAGAATTATGAATTGCATTCGTTGCTTATAAAAATATTACGCTCAAATAAACCTAATTAAATAACGGAATAAACCTTTATGTATCTACATTAGTTTCCAAAACTTCATGGGGCGATAACTCTGAAAGTTATAAGTGGATTTAATAAAATTGGTGCAAAGTATGCAGAACATATTCAGATGTATAAGTTGTATGAAAACAAATAATCGCCCAACTATGAAATGAATAAGTGTATATATGTGATCATTTAGTATATTATGATTTTTTTTGACACTTCTCAAATTTTGACAACGCCAAGGGTTGATGTACCTTTGGCTATATATCTTCAAGTCTAGTCATCGCCTCATTAACCAGACGAGAACCTTCTTCTTGATCAAGTCGTGGGGCGGGACTTTTATTTAGGCACATTAATAGTTGGTGTCTTAAAATTCGAAAGAATGTTTCACCTAAACAGTCAAGATAGAAGGCCAATATGATATAATTAAAGAATTTTCGTATTGACGCCTATAACACTCCATACAGATCAATTCAAGAAATAATTTTCTATTGACGCTATGTTATTGATTATGACTCGTATGAGATCAGTAGGAAGCGAGATAGTTTGACATTTAAAGCTGCTCTGAGAATGGTAAGAGTCCGAGAAGAGAGATTGAGAAGAATATTGGTAACATGTCTCTGTGGAGCACCCCTTACTTGTAGTAGTTCGGAATCCACCTTAAACCCTGTCTAATATGACTGCAGAAAGTTGGACGTAGGTCTGACTACTTTACCGTATTAAAAGAAAACAAATCTGCCGACAGGCAGACGGTCTTGAGAAATCATGGGACTGTTGCGCCACTGAAGTAAAAGAAAATATTATCTATGTAATAACTTTAAAGTACGGCTTTCTATGTTAAGTAATTCGTTTTCCACAGAATTTAAAGTTTTATGCTAAATAAAAATAATCTTAAACGACACAAATTTTAAAAAGTTACAATTTTGTAATGAATGTCTTACAAAATATTGTAAAATCTGAATTATAACGTGCATATATAATCAATGTTTACAATTTTCAAATTAAACTAACATTAATCTTAATCAATACATAAATTAATGTTGATAAAAGAAAGGACATATATAATAAATCACATGAGTTTGTATAACAATAATGTTTTTAATATAATATGTATGCATATGTTTAGATTTGGATTAATAAGAATAATTTTTAAAAAATAATTAATCTCAAAAATTGAAAATTTATGGCTTTTATATTAAATCATAAAAATATGTAATATAGAAGACTAATTTCAAATTTTTTAATTAAAAATATTAAAACAAACACATTAAATAGAAAATAAGAATGCAATATATATATATATATATATATATATAATTTCCCTAAAATAAAGTGAATTTGGTCAGGCCTATACTACTGAATACGACAAGTAACAATATTCAATTTTTAAACCTGCATGTTTAATACTTAATAGCGATGTGTTTATTTCTTTCTATAAATAAAGAAAAACAAAACTCAAATATTGCCAGGCCAAAATATCAAAACCCAAAATTCATTCCCCTAAAATCGAAATTTTTATAGAAAACGACACGTATTTATTACCAAAAAAAAAAGAAAAAAAAAGCATACATCAAAACGTATGCATTCATTTCGCAACATGAAATGCTATGCCACTTGAACTAAATTACGCTTTTTCCTTCATGCAGTAGGAGCGAGAAAAACACTGAAGCTCCCTAAACATGCTGCATAATTCAGAGGACGCGGTCTGGCGGGCGGAGATCTCTCTCACGAATATTTAATGACTCAAAAACGATTCCTTTCCTGACATCGTCTCACTTTGCGGTCTGCACACCTCAACTTTTCCGGAATGTGAAATGATCGTTTAATTATTCATGTCTCACAGAGGCAATCTTCTATTTCGGGCTGGAATATTCACTAAACCGAAAGATTCATCCGGCCAAATCACGACCCAAAATTGCATTTGTGTCTCCCAGGATGTATTCATTCTCGAGAAACTGTGCGATGTAACGCGTTTATTTATTTATGAAGATATTAAAATTTGTGTTGCTATGCTTATATCTTGTATTTAAGAATATTTTTTAAGTATTATGAATTGCTTTCTTGGTTTATAAAAACATTATGCTCAATTAATTCTAATTAAATAACGAAAACATGTTTCAAAATCAACATGAAATTTCTATTTGGATATATGCATTTCATGTAAAGTGTGAAATATTCAAAAATTCAAGAATTTTCATGTGAGAAACACGTAAACATGTAACATGTAAATGCCATGTACTACATATACAGCATAATCAATTAAAAAGCATCAAAATTGTTTTGATTTTTGGAGTGCTATGTATGGAATGTTCAAGGCATCTATATGAATATGTTTCAATTATATCAGAAATGTACCTGTATGTAGTATATACATTAGTTTTCAAAACTCAAGAGCAGATCACAAAAGGAGCTATAAGTCGAAAAATTATATGTAGACTTTAATAAAATTGAGGCAAAGTATAGAAAACATATTAACTTTAAATACTGCATGACAGCAAATAATCAGACAACTATGAAGTTAGTAAATGTATTAAGCTGAACTGTTAGTATGATGTAATTAAAGCATTTTCATATTGACGAATAGAACTTCAAGAATATGTGTGCATTTGTGTGACTAATCCTCACTGCCCTGCAGTGCGGCCGGACATTCCATGATAATATAGTCATAGAGGAAGGAAAAAGGATAGCTCCTGTTTGTCATGGAGCATCTATATTCAAATATCAGTAGATTAACCAATTAAATTACGAAAGAGATTAACAAACTGGATAACAAGTACTGATAATAAAATTGAAGAAAATTAATTATTATCAGTAGAATAATATATTAAAGTGTTTTGTTAAAAATAAGTGAATAATAATAAATTATAATTATTAAAGTTATTTGTTAGTTATTATATCTAGAGATAAATTTTTTCATCCCGAGTTATATCGGTATCACATCAGAAAAAATGTGTAATAGCAAATTTTTCTTAAACATATGTTATGCTTAGCTTCCAGTCATTCCAGATCCCACTTATCACTTTCGGAAATATTTTGATTCCATCGTTCCCTCCACAACCATGTTTGTCCAAAAACCTAAACTTATGAATTATAAATTTTCTTAAGGAAATTTAATAATGCAAAATGTTTTAATAATTAATGTTACTGCGTTCACTTTTTCTTCATTTTCTCACTTTTATTTTTATCTAATTTTGTTTAAATTTATATGAATTAGAAATATATCTAACAATAAAAATTTTTAAGATAACAAATTAGCACAAAATAAACTCAAATATTAAGAGATTAACCAAATAGATTAACCAATTAAGTAACCAATGAGATTAACAAACCTGATAACAAGTATTGAAAATAAAATTTTAAAAAAAAATGTAACTATTATCAATATATTTAAAGTAGTTTGTTAAACAAGTATTATAAAAAAAAAAAAAAAAAAAACAATGTAATGTCAATTCCTATTTTTTTTTCACATTATTGCAAAAAGCCCTATTTATAAATAATTTTCATTGATTTATTTAGTTTATCTGGAGCCATCTATTGGTAGGTACATGCAACTCAAATCTAAAAAAAAACTAAAATGAATTAATTAAATTTAATTACTGAATTAATATTTAAAAAAACTGTATTAACATCCAGTGTCATCCACTACGAGTTTCAAAAAAAAAATGTATTTGAACTCTAGTGGATAAATAAAAAGTATTTTATGAATGATTGAAAATTTAAACAAGATATATATAGGGAGAGTGTGAGCTAATAGAAGGAATTGAAATAAATAATAAATTAAAGTTACTATATAAATTTTAGAGATAAATTTTACATTCCAAGTTATATATCTGCAGGAGCGAATGTGTAATAACAAGTTATTCGTAATAAATAAGTTACTAGTATGCTCAGCTTCCAATCATTCCAGATCCCACTTATCACATTCGGAAACATTTTGATTCCGCCGTCTCCTTCCCCTGCCGTGTTCGTCCAAAGCCCTCCACTTAAAACCCCTTTCCAATTCCAGTCAATGACGGATATCGCGCCGGTTTACCGGGAGACCTGCAACCCTAATTAAAATACTGGCCCTCGCATGAACCACCTGTACCGGCGGGCCACCTGCCATGCACCGCCGTGTCACATGTCATTTGAATATTCGCCCCGCAATGAATCGCAGCGCACATGTCACGTCGCGTTCACTTTGAATAACTGCAGCCATCTCTTGGCGTCCATTAATGCGCCAGATATTCAAATGTCGCCCCGCAAATGAAGGCGGAATGGAATCCAGATGGAGGAATGATGAGATCTCGAGAGCGAGGCTTGCGGTTGCGGTTTAGATATTAAGGGTTGGCACGTGAAAGATTAGGCTTGTGCAGGTTCACATAAGTGCCATTTAGTAAATGCTATAAGGGAATGGATGGGGGGATCATTGAGGGTTTTTTTTCGTTTGGTATTACTTGTTGGATATTTTTTGGAAGTATCGTTGAATTTTGATGCGTTCAGATGCATAACGCAATAATTGGATTTGGTTATTCTAAAAGATAGTCTGTTGTGCATGAAGGAATATCATTACACGAGCGGTTCTCATTATTAATGTGCATTGGACCTGTTGGTTACGTACCACTGATTAATACGATTTCCTATCCTATATTTTATTTTTTTTATAATATAATGTTATTAGATTAAAAATTGATATAACTCACATAATAATTAAGAAGACTTAATAGTACATGCAAATATAAAATATACTTTAAATATATTGTGAATAAAATTTAATATTAAGATAAAAAATATATTTTATTGAAAGAAGAGAATTATTAGTAAATAAAAAAATGTATCCTTGAAAACATGTTTCAAAATCAACATGAAATTTCTATTTCGATATAAAAATTTCATGTAAAGTGTAAAATATTCAAAAATTCAAGAAAATTCATGTAAAAAACACGTAAACAAATAAATGTATATGTAACATGTCAATGCCGTGTACTAAATATATGGCATAATCAATAGCATAGCAACAATAGTTACTAGATTTTTGGATTGTTCTGTATGAAATGTTCAAGAGGTCTATAAGAAAATGTTTTAATTACATCATACTGACAGATCAGATTTATAAATTTGCTAATTTTAAAGTTGACTGATTATCTGTTGCTATGCAGTTTTACATCTTAATATGTTTTATATATTTTGCCTGAATTTCATTAAAATCATTATATAACTTTTTGAGTTATCAATCCTTTTGTGATTCTCTCTTAAGGTTTGAAAAATAATGATATACACAAAGGTTTATTACATTATTTAATTAGACTTAATTGAGCACAATATCTTTATAAGCGAAGGAAGCAATTCATAATTCTTAAAAACATTCTTAAATATAAGATTTACACATTGCGGCAGAAATTCTAATAACTTCATAAATAAGTAAACATGTTACATTGCAGAACTGCAATGCATCTTTTGTGACACATACAATCTTGGGTCGTGATTTAGGCTCGATGAATCTTCCGATTTAGCGAATGTCCAGCCCGAAATAGAAGATTGCCTTTGTGAGATATGAATAAATAAACAAGCATTTGCACATTCCGCGAAGTTGAGATGTGCAGACCGCAAGTGAGACTTCAATTTCGGTGAAGGAATCACTTTTAAATCATTAAATATTCGTGAGAGAGGCTTCCGCCCGGCAGACCGTGTCCGCTGAATTATGCAGCATGTTTGGGGAGCTTCAGTGTTTTTCTCGCTCCTGCTTCGTGAAAGAAGAAGCGTTTTAGAGGGAAGCGTAATTTAGTTCAAGTGACATAGCACTTCATGTTCCGAAATGGATGTATACGTTTTGATGTTTGTTTTAAGTTTTGGTAAATATGCGTCGTTTTCCATAAAAATTTTGATATCGAGGGAATGGGTTTAATATTTTGGAACGACAATATTTGAATTTTTTTCTTTATTTACAGAAATAAATAAAAAAAGCATAGTTATGAAGTATTAAGATGTATTTTCGAAAAATTGTTGTTACTTGTCAATTTCGCATCACTAAATTCTCTTTAATTTAGGGAACTACACACACACACACACACACACACACACACATATATACACACATATATATATATATATATATATATATGCTATTTAAATTTTTTATTTTATTTTTTTAAGTATTTTTAGTTAAAAAAAAATGTAACTTTTTCATTAATCTTCGTAATACATATCTGATTTAATATTATGACCATAAATGTTACATTATTTTATATTAAAGATTATACAAATTATCATTATTATTCCAAATCTAAATATATACGTGTATATTATAATACAAACATAAGGGTTATACTAACTCATATAAATTACTTTGCAGGTCATTTATGCTGTGAACATTAATGTATTTACACGAATGAAATTGTAAATTGTAATTAATTGATGAGCCTGAATGGCCGAGTGTCTATCTCTCTGGTTCTCGGTGCGAAAGGTTTTTGGTCCCAGTTAGCCATGGATTCTTTTTTATGGTTCAGAATCCACTTTAAAACGAAGATCTCGGTCTTATACGAATGTAAGAGCGACGCGGAGCCAAATTAGACTACTACCTACTTAGAACACTACGAACATTCTACCTACAACAGAATCTGTCTTCTTTACCTCCATCCATGAGTAGACTATTCATTAGATGTCAATCCGTAATATAGGACACTGAGGAGGAGTCACAAAATAGCACACAGATTCTTGGTGTGTTCAGTATGTAATGTCCTATGCATCAACATTAAAATGTTTTAATTACATAATACTGGCATACATTTGCTAATTTCATAGTTGTCATGTGCTTTTGCATCTTAATATGTTTTGTATTCTTTGCCTCTGCTTTATTAAAATCCACGTATAACTATTTGAGTTAGCTTCCCCTTTGTGATTTTCCCTTATGTTTTGGAAACTGATGTGTACACAAAGAGATTTATTTCGTTATTTAATTATTCTTAATTCAGCATACTAATTTTATAAGCCAAGAAAGAAATTCTTAAAATATTCTTAAATGTAAGATTTACAGATTGCAGCAGATATTCTAAGGACTTCATAAATAAGTAAACGCGTTACATCACGCAGCTGCTCGGAATCAATACATCTTGTGTGACACATGCGATCTTGGGTAGTGATTTATGCCGGATGAATCTTCCGGTTTAGTGAATCTCCGGCCCGAAATAGAAGACTGCCTCGGTGAGAAAGGAATAAATAAACGAGCATTTCGCATTCCGGGAAAGTTGAGATGTGCAGACCGCAAGTGAGACTCCAATGTCAGGGAAGGAATCGTTTTTGAGTCATTAAATATAAGTGAGAGAGATCTCCGCCCGCCAGACTGTGTCCCCAGAATTATGCAGCATGTTTAGGGAGCTCCAGTGTTTTTCTCGCTCCTGCTTCACGAAGGAAAAAGGGTTTTAGGGGGAAGCGTCATTTAGTGCAAGTGACATAGCACTTCATGTTCCGAAATGAATGTGTACGTTTTGCTGTTTGTTTAAGTTTTGGGTCATAAATATTTGGCTTTTTCTATAAAAGTTTCGATTTCGAGAGAATGTTTTTTGATATTTTAGACCGACAGCATTTTGATATATATATATATTGCATTTTTATTTTCTTTTTCATTTGTTTTTTTAAAAATATTTTTAACTACATAAAATTTCAATTATTCCATTAATCCTCTATATTACATATTTTTAAATATTACATATACGCGGATTCAGTGAATAGAGTTCTCTGATTTAAACAAATTAATTGATTTATTTTACGCATTCTTTTAGAAAACGCATTCTTTTAGCAATTTTAACGACTAAGTAATATTTCAGTTCCGTTTATCTTAATAACATCTAGCATAATTCCAATAAAACTTATTTTATTAGGACCTTTTCGAATGTGATTTATATTTCAAAATTTTGCATTCGAAAACCATGCAGAATGCTACAGCTACTAATTAGCTATAATTGCAACAACACAAACACAGATGTAAACTGAAGAAATATTTGCTTTAATCTATCTGTATTATTCTTAGTAGCACCGATAGTGGTGCCTGACGGGCAAATGACTAGCGCTTTGGCATTCGTTGCCACATGTTTTGGGTTCGAGTCCCAGTGTTATTATAGATGTTTGTAGTGGTTTGGAAACTACTTTAAACCGTAGGTCCAGCTCCAATATGACTATAGGGCAAAGGGTTGTCAAACATACACGTGAAAAGAAGACGTCTCCTGTCTCGAAATTTGCCCGTCGGTAGACGACCATGGCCCACCTAGGGGCTGTTGTGGCAATGAAAAAAAAAAGAATAATCACTATTAATATTCTAAAGTCTATTTTTTAAAAGCAAATATTAAAAACTATCTTAATTCTTGTTCATAATTTTTTTTCATTAGGTGAAATCTGTATACATTTCATTATTATCCCAAGTGCAACAGCCCCATGGTGGGCCAAGGTCATCTGCCAACTGGCAGATTTCTGGACAGGAGGTGTCTTTCTACGGGGATAAGGTTATCAGCTCGATGTCTAATGCTCTATAGTCAAATAGAACAGGGACCTATAGTTTAAAGGGGATTCCGAATCACTACAAATATCGATGGCCACGTCAGGAATCGAACGCAAAATTTATGGCACCTAGTGCCAGAGCGCTAATCTCTCGGCCATCAAGCCATATTCATACATTTAGCTATATATTTAATATCTTTATATAGAATATAATTGGAGGGATGACTAAAAATGATCTATGCTCTTTAAATATATAATACATAACTCTATAAATTTTATGGTTAATGAGGAGGACGTGGTAAATAATTACATTTGAGGAGAATAATTTTCGAGACCCTAAATGAGTGGCGTATTATTTAATGACAAACAAGCGAATCTGTCTAAATGTTGAACAAAAGCAAAATGTTTGAAGTACCGTACCTGAAGTGATGATGATAATAACTTCATTTACAAGCAAAAATCGAGGCAGCCAAGCACTGTAGAGGAGAACTTGTAGAATGCCGGTTCTTGATGCATTGAATGAAGGGCCGAGATCCCATAACTCTCATGAGAAGGGCTTAATTAAGAGCAATTAGGAGACCAGACGCATTCCGCCATCCATGTTAATTACTTAAAGCTTCCCCTTGCTCGAAGCGACGCTTTCGCGCATCAACAGCTGCCTGCTCTGCAATTACAAAGCACAAATTGCTTTGTAAGTGAACAAGCAAAACTTTCCACCGTTTTTGTTTTATATTCAAATTTGTTTTAATGTGTCTAACACCGACGTAATGATTGCTGATGAACTCATTAAGTGAATCGTGAGATGGGCAAAGGAATCAGAAATGGTTGAAATGCTTTGATTTGAATTGTTGTGAGATATTTAAAAATAAATTAATTCAGAAATCTATTTCGGTCTGCAGCCAATCAAATGGATTAGTTGAAAGAACTATGTTTTGATTCAATATGAAAAATATATAAAAATATTAAAATCCCGAGATAAATAGCAACACATATCTTTTTATATCTCGAGATTTATAGCAACACATATCTTTTTATATCTCGAGATAAATAGCAACACATATCTTTTTATATCTCAAGATAAATAGCAACACATATCTTTTTATATCTCGAGATAAATAGCAACACATATCTTTTTATATCTCGAGATAAATAGCAACACATATCTTATATGTCTCGAGATAGATAGCAACACATATCTTTTTATATCTCGAGATAAATAGCAACACATATCTTTTTATATCTCGAGATAAATAGCAAGACATATCTTATATGTCTCGAGATAGATAGCAACACATATCTTTTTATATCTCGAGATAAATAGCAACACATATCTTTTTATATCTCGAGATAAATAGCAACACATATCTTATATGTCTCGAGAAAGATAACAACACATATCTTTTATATCTCGAGATAAATAGCAACACATATCTTTTTATATCTCGAGATAAATAGCAACACATATCTTATATGTCTCGAGATAGATAGCAACACTTATCTTTTTATATCTCGAGATAAATAACAACACATATCTTTTTAAATACACTCTTTATAGCACGCTCCTAGTTGGACTCAGTAAATTGATTTCTCAATTTTTTTTTTAAATGAATCAAATTAGTTAGTTTACACATTCTTTACGTAAATGAAGGAACCTTTGGTTCATGTTATTTACCAGATTTTAATAGATTCTAGACTATGTGTCCATTATGATAATCATAATGCAATGTGCAATTCTCCCTATAACGTATAAATTATATTTCAAATAAGTATCGTTAAAAGGAATTTAGTGTCTGAAATTTTAATATCCCCAAGAATCTTTATTAATTTAATTTATTCATTCAGGAATTAAAATGTATTAAAAATACAAAATATTGAAATATTCTTAGAAATATTGAATGGCAACTTCATCATCAACATTGGCGCAACGGTCCCATGGTGAGCCAAGCCTGTCTGCCTACTGGTAGATTTAGGGACAGGAAATGTTTTTACGGAATACAGTTGTCAATCTTAAGTCCCATGAATAACAAGGGTGCCACATGTTTCGGGTTCGAGCTGCCTGTAACGCCATTGATATTTGTAATGGTTCGGAATCCAGTTTAAACCGTAGGTCCCGGTCTAATATGACTGTAGGGCGAAGGGTTGACAAGCATACACCGTAAAAGAAAATATGTCCTGTCTCAAAATCTGCCAGTAGGCAGACGGCCTTTCTCCACCATGAGGCTATTATACCAGTGAGAAATCTATTTTTTTTTTTTTTGAAATTCAAAATTATCTAAATTGTTGATTATATATTCTTTGCATTAGTTGAAATCTTTATTTAGCTTTCTATTTAAATATATCAATATAGGATATAGTTAGAAGGATGAGAGAAAATGCTCTATGCTCTCAAAAATAAAATATATAGCTCTATAAATTTTATGGTTAATGAGGATGACATCGTAAATAATTACATTTGACAGACTGATTTTTGAGACGCTAAATAAGTTGCATATTATTTAATGACTAACAGGCGAATCTGACTAAATGTTGCACAAAAGCAAAATGTTTGAAGTACCCTACCTGTATAATGACTTCATTCGCAAACAAAAATTCCTCTGAGGCGTACTTGTAGAATGCCAGTTCTTTATGCGTTGAATGACGGACCGAGATCCCATAACTCTCATCAGAGGGGCCTAATTAAGAGCAATTAGGGGGCCAGACGCATTCTGCCGTCCATGTTAATTACTTTCCGCTTCCCCTTGCTCAAAGCGACGATTCCGCGCATCAACAGTTGCCCTGTCCTGCAATTACAGGGCTGCACAAATTGCTTGGCAAGTGGACAAGCAAAACTTTCAACCGCTTTTTTTTTTTTCGTTCAAGCTTACTTTAATGTGTCTAACACCGACGTAATGATTGTTGATGAATTCATTACGTGAATCAAGAGTGCGAAGGCATCAAAATGTTTGAAGTGCTTTATTTTGAATGGTTGCGAGACATTTTTTTTTTAAATTATATTTTTGATCTACAAGAAATCAAATGGATTGATAGAAAAATCTCTGTTCTGATTCAATATTAAAAACTATTCAATTTCTATTATTGTGTTATTTTGATGTGTTTAACACCAACATCGTGATTGTTCATGAATTCATTAAATGAATCATGAGATATGCAAAGGAATCAAAATAATGAAATGCTTTGTTTTGAATTGTTGTGAGATACTTAAAGGATAAAAATTAAATAAGAAGTCTATTTTGGTCTACATCAAATCAAATGGAGTGGTTGAAAAATATTAAAAACAGTTCAGTTTCTAATTGTCTGTAAAATTTTTTTTTGTTATCTTAAATTATTTCGAAGCATACATCTTTCTATATCTCGAGATAAATAGCAACAGATAACGGATAAAATAACCTGAACAAATCAATGATAGAGTGATTTTAAAAGATTGAAAAAATTTATTTGGCTTATAAATTTTGTAATTTTTGTGTATTTTTAAAAAAATGCTTACACAGCTGCACGAATAAATTTGCAAATGGGCAAGCAAACCCTTTCACTGCTTTTTGTTTTCATTCAAGTTTGTTTTAATGTGTCTAACACAACCGACATAATGCATGTTGATGAATTCATTAAATAAATCATGAGATTTGCAAAGGAATCAAAATGGTTGAAGTGCTTTGTTTTGAATTATTGTGAGGCATTTAAAAAAATTATATTTTGTTCTACAACAAATCAAATGTATTGGTTGAAAAGTCTGTTTGGATTCAATGTTAAAAATAATTCAATTTCTAATTATCTGCATGGTTTTTTTTTGTGATATTAAATTATTTTGAAGCACAAATCTTTCTGTATCTAGTGCTATGGCGCTCAGTACCACAGGTTTCGGTTTAGTGTCCCAGCGGTGCCTTGGATCATTGTAGTGGTTCGGAATCCACTTTACGCTTTGCGTCCTGGTCTACTAAACTGTAGGGCGAAATGCTGACAACCCTATGCCGAAAAAAGAAAACATCTCTGGTCTCGAAATCTGCCCGCAGGCAGTCGGTCATGGTCTACCGTGGGACTGTTGCGCCATTGAGGGAAAAGCATAATTCTAGAGTCTATTTAAAAAAAAAATCATAACTATCTAAATTAAGTATATATTTTTTGCATTACTTGTAATCTTTATATATTTAGCTATATATTTAAATATCTTAGTATAGAATATAATCAGAGAGATGACTAAAACAATGTATGATCTTAAAAAATATAATATACAGCTCTATAAATTTCATGGTTAATGAGGAAAACGTCATATGTATCTACATTGGACATACTGATTTTCGAGACGCTAAATGAGTTGCATATTATTTAATGACAAATAAACGACTCTGTCTAAATGTTGAACAAAAGCAAAATGCTTGTAGTACCGTACCTGAAGTCATGATGTTAATGACTTCATTCGCAAACAAAAATCGCGGCAAAAGCACTCTGAGGCGCACTTGTAGAATGCTGGTTCTTGATGAATTGAGTGAAGGACCGAGATCCCATAACTCTCATCAAAGGGGCCTAATTAAGAGCAATTAGGAGGCCAGACGCATTCTGCCATCCATGTTAATTACTTTCCGCTTACCCTTGCTCAAAGTGAAGCTTTCGCGCATCAACAGCCGCCTGCCCTGCAATTACAAAGCACAAATTGCTTTGTAAGTGCACGAGCAAGACTTTCCACCGCTTTTTTTGTTTTATATTCAAGTTTGTTTTAATGTGTCTAACACTACCGACATAAGGTTTGTTGATGAAATCATTATGTGAATCGTGAGATGTGCAAAGACATCAAAATGGTGAAAAGCTTTGATTTGAATTGTTGTGAGACATTTTTTAAAAAGAAATTATATTTACAATACGTACAATAAGTACCACAAATGCAATGTAATTATTGAAGTGACTTTGTTTTGATTCAATATTAAAAAATAATTCAATTTCTATTGTTGTGTTATTTTAATGTGTCGAACGCCAGTATCATAATTGTTGGTGAATTCATTAAATGAATTATGAGATGTGCAAAGGCATCAAAATGGTTGCAGTGCTTTGTTTTGATCTATTGTGAGGCATTTAAAATATATACATATATATAGTTTGTTTTACAACAAATCAAATGTATTGCATGAAAAATCTGTTTGGATTCAATGTTAAAAATAATTCAATTTCTAATTATCTGTTCGATTTTTTTTTTGTGATATCAAATTATTTTGAAGTGCAAATCTTTCTGTATCTCGAGATAAATAACACCAGATGAAAAACAAAATGACCTGCACAAAACAATGACAGAGTCATTTTAAACGATTGAAAAAAATAATTTTATTTACAGATTTTGTAATTTTTGCCAATCTTAATATTTTTTTTTTTACATTTTATGTTTACTTCCGGAGTGCCTATGCTTAGGTAGAATAATAAATGAGGCTAGCACTCTGGCGCTCTGTGCCACAGGTTTCGGTTTAGTATCCCAGCGTTGCCATGGGTCAGTGTAGTGGTTCGGAATTCACTTTAAACGTTACGTCCTTGTCTATTATGACTGTAGGGCGAAATACTGACAACCCTACCCCGTCTCCTAAACCCCTCTCCCCTAAAACATCTCCTGTCTCGAAATCTGCCTGTAGGCCGTCGGCCATGGTCTACCGTAGGGCTGATGCGCCATTGACGGAAAAGCATAATTCTACGATTTGTTTAAAAAAAAATCAAAATTATCTAAATTAACTATATATTTTTTGCATTACTTGTAATCTTTATATATTTAACTATATATTTTAATATCTTAACATAGGATATAATCAGAGAGATGACTAAATGATCTATGCTCTTAAAAAACATATACAACTCTATGAATTTTATGGTTAATGAGGAATTCATCGTGGATAATTACATTTGACAGACTGATTTTCTAGACGAGTCGCATATTATTTAATGGCAAACAAATGAATCTGTTTAAACGTTGAATAAAAGCAAAATGCTTGAAGTGCCGTATCTGAAGTGATGATAATGACTTCATTCGCAAACCAAAATCGCACTTGTAGAATGCCGGTCCTTGATGTGCTGAGTGAAGGGCCGAGATCCCATAACTCTCATGAGAAGGGCCTAATTAAGAGTAATTACGAGGCCAGACGCATTCCGCCATGCATGTTAATTATTTTCCGCTTCCCCTTACTCAATGCGACGCTTTCGCGCATAAACAGCTGCCTGCCCTGCAATTACATAGTGGCACAAATTACTTCACAAGTGGACAAGCAAAACTTCCCAACGCTTTTTTGTTTTTGTTTAAGTTTGTTTTAATGTGTCTGACACCACCGACGTAATGATTGTTGATGAATTCATTATGGGAATCGTGAGATGTGCAAAATGGTGAAATGCTTTGATTTGAAAGGTTGTGATACATTTTTTCTTAAAAAAAATTAAGTGAGAAATCTATTTTGGTCTATAAAAAATCATATGGATTATCTGAAATATCTCTGTTTTGATTCAATATTAAAAATAAATCAATTTATATTTATATGCATGATTTTTTTTTGTTTATATATCCCGAAATAAATAGCAACACATAACTTTGTGAGATAAATAGCAACACATATCTTTATATATTCAGAAATTGATTTGCTAGTGGCCAAGCAAAACTTTCTATTGCTTTTTGTTTTAATCTGTCTAACACCATCATAATGATTGTTGATGATTTCATTATTTGAATCATGAGATGTGCAAAGGCATCAAAATGGGGAAATGCTATGTTTTGAATTCTTGCGAGACATTTTTTTTTTAAAAGTTAATTCAGAAATCCATTTTGGTATACTTTAAATCAAGTAGATTGATTGGAAAATCTCTATTTTGATTCCATGTTAAAAATAATTCAATTTCTAATTGTCTGTAAGATTCGTTTTTGTTTTCTAAATTAGTTTGAAGCACATATATTTTTATATCTTGATATACATAGCGACAGATGACAAACAAAAATGCCCATCACAAAGTAATGACAGAGTGATTTTAAAAGATTAAAAAAATTTATTTGGTCTACAGATTTTTTTTTTTTTTTTTTTTTTTTTTTTTTTGCATCTTTCAAAAATATTTACATAGCTGCACCAACTGCTTAGATTGGGAGCTACGGCCTAAAGTGGATTCCGAACCACTTCGAACAGACTCATACCGCCGGGACTAGAACCCGAAACATCTTTCACCTAGCACCAGATGCTTTAGGTTAGTCACTCGGCGATCAGACACGTATATATATATTTTGCATTAGTTGAATTATTTGTGTAGTTAGTTTTTTTATTTGAATACATTAATATAGGATATAGTTAGAGGGATGACTGCGAATGATCTATGCTCTTAAAAAATATAGCATATATCTCTTTAAATTTTGTGGTTAATGAGGATGTCATCATAGATAATTACATTTGACAGGATGATTTTCCAAATACTAAATGAGTTGCATATTATTTAACGACAAACAAATGAATCTGTCTAAATGTTGAACAAAAGCAGAATGTTTGAAGTGGCGTAGCTGAAGTGATGATGATAATGACTTCATTCGCAAACAAAAATCATTGGGAGGCGCACTTGTAGAATGCCGGTTCCTGATGCGTTGAGTGAAGGGCCGAGATGCCAAAACTCTCATCAGAGGGGCCTAATTAAGAGCAATTAGGGGGCCAGACGCATTCCGCCATGCATTTTAATTACTTTCCGCTTCCCCTTACTCAAAGCGACGCTTTCGCGCATCAACAGCCGCCCTGCCCTGCAATTACAAGGCTGCACAAATTGCTTTGCAAGCGGACAGGCAAAAGTTTCCACTGATTTTTTGTACTCGTTCAAGTTTGTTTTAATGTGTCTAAAACCACCGACATAATGATTGTGGATGAATTCATTAATTGAATCGTGAGATGTGCAAAGACATCAAAATGGTTAAAGTGCTCTGATTTGTATTGTTGTGAGATATTTTTTTGTTAAAAAAATTATATTTTGATCTACAACAAATCCAATAGATTATTATTTGATCTGTTTTGATTCAATATTAAAAATAGTTCAATTTTTATTATTGTGTTATTTTAATGTGTCTAAAACCACCGACATAATGATTGTTGATGAATTCATTAAGTGAATCGTGAGATGTGCACAGACATCAAAATGGTTAAAAGTGCTCTGATTTGTATTGTTGTGAGATATTTTTTTGTTAAAAAAATTATATTTTGATCTACAACAAATCCAATAGATTATTATTTGATCTGTTTTTTGATTCAATATTAAAAATAGTTCAATTTTATTATTGTGTTATTTTAATGTGTCTAAAACCACCGACATAATGATTGTTGATGAATTCATTAATTGAATCGTGAGATGTGCAAAGACATCAAAATGGTTAAAGTGCTCTGATTTGTATTGTTGTGAGATATTTTTTTGTTAAAAAAATTATATTTTGATCTACAACAAATCCAATAGATTATTATTTGATCTGTTTTGATTCAATATTAAAAATAGTTCAATTTTTATTATTGTGTTATTTTAATGTGTCTAAAACCACCGACATAATGATTGTTGATGAATTCATTAAGTGAATCGTGAGATGTGCAAAGACATCAAAATGGTTAAAGTGCTCTGATTTGTATTGTTGTGAGATATTTTTTTGTTAAAAAAAAAATTATATTTTGATCTACAACAAATCCAATAGATTATTATTTGATCTGTTTTGATTCAATATTAAAATAGTTCAATTTTTATTATTGTGTTATTTTAATGTGTCTAAAACCACCGACATAATGATTGTTGATGAATTCATTAATTGAATCGTGAGATGTGCAAAGACATCAAAATGGTTAAAGTGCTCTGATTTGTATTGTTGTGAGATATTTTTTTGTTAAAAAAATTATATTTTGATCTACAACAAATCCAATAGATTATTATTTGATCTGTTTTGATTCAATATTAAAAATAGTTCAATTTTTATTATTGTGTTATTTTAATGTGTCTAAAACCACCGACATAATGATTGTTGATGAATTCATTAAGTGAATCGTGAGATGTGCAAAGACATCAAAATGGTTAAAGTGCTCTGATTTGTATTGTTGTGAGATATTTTTTGTTAAAAAAAATTATATTTTGATCTACAACAAATCCAATAGATTATTATTTTTGATCTGTTTTGATTCAATATTAAAAATAGTTCAATTTTTATTATTGTGTAATTTTAATGTGTCTAAAACCACCGACATAATGATTGTTGATGAATTCATTAAGTGAATCGTGAGATGTGCACAGACATCAAAATGGTTAAAGTGCTCTGATTTGTATTGTTGTGAGATATTTTTTTGTTAAAAAAATTATATTTTGATCTACAACAAATCCAATAGATTATTATTTGATCTGTTTTGATTCAATATTAAAAATAGTTCAATTTTTATTATTGTGTAATTTTAATGTGTCTAAAACCGCCGACATAATGATTGTTGATGAATTCATTAAGTGAATCGTGAGATGTGCAAAGACATCAAAATGGTGAAATGATTTGTTTTGAATTGCTGTGAGAATTTTTTTTTTAATTATACTTTGATCTACAACAAATCAAATGGATTGTTTAGAATGTCTTTGATTCAATATTAAAAATAATTCAATTTCTAATTGTCTGTATGTTTTTTGGTTATATTAAATTATTTTGAAACACGTATTTCGAGATAAATAGCAAATGAATTGCTAGGGAATTGAATTGCTGCGGAAAATCAAATGGATTGGTTGAAATAACACTGTTTTGATTAAATATTCAAAATAATTCAACACAAATGTAAATTGAAAAAAAAAATATTTGCTTTAATCTATCTAAATTATTCTTTGAAACACTCGTAGTGGGACCTAATGTCCCAATGACTTGTCTTTGACACTCGGTGCCGCATGCTCCTTTTTAATTAATACAGAAATCTACTTTCATCTGCAACAAATCAAATGGATTGGTTGAAAAAATCTCTGATTTGATTCAATATTAAAAATAATTCAATTACTAATTGTCTGTAAGATTTGTTATCCTAAATTGTTTTGTAGCACATATATTTTTATATCTTGATATACATAGTGGTAGATGACAAACAAATGACCATCACATAGTAATGTCCGAGTGATTTTAAAAGATTGAACAAATTTATTTGGTCTACAGATTTTGTATTTTTCTTGCATCTTTAAAAATAGTTACATAATTTTGACTAGGAGCTACAGTTTAAAGTGGATTCCGAACCACTTCAAATAGCCTAGTACCTCCGGGACTGGAACCCGAAACCTGTTTCACCGAACGCCAGATGCTTTACGCTAGTCACACGGCGATCAGACCCGTATATATATTTAATGCATTATTTGAATTCTTTATATAGTTAGTTTTGTTTATTCAAATACATTAATATAGGATATAATTAGAGGGACGACTAAAATGATGTATGATCTTAAAATATATAATATGCAGCTCTCTAAATTCTAGGGATAATCAGGATAACTTCGTAGATAAATAAATTTGACAGATTGAATTTCGAAACCCTAAATGGGTTGCATATTATTTAATGACAATCAAACGAATCTGCCTAAACGCTGAACCAAAGCAGAATGTCTGAAGCACCGTACCTGAAGTAATGATGATAATGACTTCATTCGCAAATAAAAATCGCGGCGGCACAGCACTGTAGAGGCGCACTTGTAGAATGCTGGTCCTTGATCCGTTGAGTGAAAGGCCGAGGTCCCATAACTCTCATCGGAAGGGCCTAATTAAGAGTAATTACGAGGCCAGACGCATGTTAATTATTTTCCGCTTCCCCTTATACAAAGTGACGCTTTCGCGCATCCATAGCTGCCTGCTCTGCAATTACAAGGCTGCACAAATTGCTTTGCAAGTGTTCGAGCAAAATTTTCCACTGCTTTTTTTTTTTTTGTTTGTTTCGTTACAGTTTGTTTTAATGTGTCTAACACCACCGATATAATGATTGTTGATGAATTCATTATGTGAATCATGAGATGTGCAAAGACATCAAAATGGTGAAAGGCTTTGATTTGAAATGTTGGGAAATATTTTTTTTTTATATTATATTTTGTTGTATAACGAACCAAATGGATTATTTGAAAAGTCTGTTTTGATTCAATATTAAAAGTAGTTCAATTTCTAATGTTGCGTTATTTTAATGTGTCTAACGCCAGTATCATAATTGTTGGTGAATTCATTAAATGAATCAGCAGATGTGCAAAGGCATCAAAATGGTTGTAGTGCTTGCTTTGATTTGAATTATTGTGAGGCAGTGAAAAAAAAATATACTTTGTTCTACAACAAATCAAACGTATTAATTGAAAAGTCTATTTTAATTCAATGTTAAAAAATATTCAATTTCTAATTGTCTGTTTGATTTTTTTTTTTTTTTAATATTAAATTATTTTGGAGCACAAATATTTCTGTATCTCGAGATAAATAACACCAGATGACAAACAAAATGACCTGCACAAACAATGACAGAGTCATTTTAAACGACTGAAAAAATTTATTTTATTTACAGATTTTGAAATTTTCGGCAATCTTAATTCTTTTTTTACATTGTCTGTTTACTTCCGGAGAGCCTATGCTTAGGTATAATAATAAATGAGGCTAGCGCTCTGTGCCACAGGTTTCGGTTTAGTGTCCCAGCGGTGCCTTGGATCAGTGTAGTGGTTCGGAATCCACTTTTAACCTTGCGTCCGGGTCTATTATAACTGTAGGGCGAAATGCTGACAACCCTACCCCGTAAAAAGAAAACATCTCCTGTCTCGAACTCTGCCTGTAGGTTGTCGACCATGGTCTACCGTGGGATTGTTGCACCGTTGAGGGAAAAGCATAATTCTACGATATGTTTAAAAAAAAATTCAAAATTATCTAAATGTTTGATTATATATTTTTTTGCAATAGTTGGAATCTTTATAGTTAAATACCTTAATATAGTATATAGTTAGATAAATGAATAGAAATGATGAATGATCTTAAAAAATATAATGCGGAACTCTGTAAATTTTAGGGTTAATGAGGATGAGAGTGTTGATAATTATATTTGACGGAATGATTTTCTAGACACTAAATGAATTGCGTATTATTTAATGACAAATAAACGAATCTGTTTAAACGTGGAACTAAAGCAGAATGTTTGAAGTACCGTACTTGAAGTGATGATGATAATGACTTCATTCGCAAACAATAATCACTGGAAGGCGCACTTGTAGAATGCCGGTTTTTGATGCGTTGAGTGAAGGGCCGGGGCCCCATAACTCTCATCAGAAGGGCTCAATTAAGAACAATTAGGAGGCCAGACGCATTCTGCCATCCATGTTAATTACTTTCCGCTTCCCCTTACTCAAAGTGACGCTTTCGCACATCAACAGCCGCCTGCCCTGCAATTACAAAGCACAAATTGCTTTGTAAGTGGACAAGCAAAACTTTCCACCGATTTTTTTGTTTTCTATTCAAGTTTGTTTTAATGTGTCTAACGCCGCCGACGTAATGATTGTGGATTAACTCATTAAATGAATCGTGAAATGTGCAAAGACATCAAAATGGTTAAATGCTTTGATTTGAATTGTTATGAGATATTTTTTTTTTAATTAATTCAGAAATCTGTTTTGGTCTATAACATATCAAATGTATCAGTTGAAAAACCTCTGTATTGAATCAATATTAAAAATAATTCAATTTCTATTATTGTGTTATTTTAATGATTGTTAATGAATTCGTTAAGTGAATCGTGAGATGTGCAAAAGAATCTAAATGGCGCAATGCTTGGTTTGAATTGTTGCGAAATATGGTTTTTTTCAATTGCTTCTATTAGCTCACACTCTCCCTATATATATCTTGTTCAAATTTTCAATCGTTACTGAAATACTTTTTATTTATCCACTCAAACTCAAATACATTTTTTTTTAACTTGTAGTGTATGACACTGAATGTTAATACAGTTTTCTCAAATATTAATTCAGTCATTAAATTTAATTAATTAATTTTAGTTTTCTTTAGATTTAAGTTGCATATATCTACTAATAGATGGCGCCATATGTAAGAAGAGAATTTCAACTTTATTTGTAATGGACTTTTCTGCAATATAGTGAAAGAAAAGTAGGAATTCACTTTTTTTTTATATTACTTGAAAAGAATTCAATTTATTATATTGTGTTATTTCAATGTGTCTAACACCAACATATTGATTGTTTTTAATTCAATATTAAAAATAATTCAATTTCTTGTTCAATTCAATAATTCAATTTCAAATGTTTTTTTGTTATATTAAATTATTTTGAAGCATGTACATTTCTGTATGTCGAGATAAATAGCAATAGGTGACAAACAAAATCCCTTGCACAAAAAATGACCGAGTGATTTTAAAAGATTGTAAAATATTATCTTGCTTAAAGGTTTTGTAATATTTGGAAATCTTAAATATTTTTTTACGTTTTCTCTTTACTCCCTGATTTGCTGTGCTGAATAGAAATAGTAAATCTGACAAGCGCTCGGTGCCACAGTTTTCGGATTCGAATCCCGGCAGTGCTATTGATGTTTGTAGTGCTTATGAATCCACTTCAAAACATAAGACCCAGTCTAATATCACAGTAGACTGTAGGGCTGACAACCCTAATCAGTAAAAACAAAACATCTCATTCCTCGGAATCTGACAGTAGGCAGATGGCCTTGGCCCACCGAGGGCTGTAGATCCGGGGAGTTAGTTAGTTAGTTAGGCAAAATTCTCATTTACAACTAACTTATACGGCTAATAAATATAACGAATTTCATGAATGAATAGAATTCCATAATGAATGAATAGAATAACTTTCTTTACTTTTATTTTATTATTTTAAATTATATTCAGATCAAAAGGTTCTGCATCAAGAAACGTTTCAATTTGTTTCTATTGTTCAAAGTCAAACGTTCAAACGCTCAATTTGTTCAAAAGTTTAGTTTTGAAAAGATCAAATAATTGCAACACTTGCATATATTTTTAGTATGTTTTCTTTGTTTGAAACTTTCATTTCAACAAAATTATAAAAGAGGAACATTTTGTATAATTTTATTTGGAACTCTGCCAATCGTTTCCTTAAACTAGATAGTAAATAGTTATTTGAAATTACAAATCATTCTATTTCCCAATTGTCGTCGTATTGTATAGAATGGAATTAAACAAGGGCTAAAGAAAATAGAATAATATCATTTAAAATGAGTAGTGTGATAATTTCTGTCTGATTCATAAATTTTACTTACACTCACATTGGCCTTAAAATATATTATATAGTCCTGAAGCCAATTCCTGTCAATGTTAACAAAAACATTACTTTTAATTTATTAAGATTTAAAAAAAGTGTATGACTATAAAAATATAGCATTGGAAAATGAATTTTAGTTTTATTTTTACTGAATAAATAAAGATATAAGCTAGATACAAATCTAGGTAAAGAAAATATGAATAAATTATTGATAAAATATTTTTAAGTTCTGAAACGAAATAGAAATCTTTTTTGGTTATAAAATCAACAAAATGGGCTCATTTTAGCTGAATAACTTTTTTCTGGAATTTTGTTCGTGATTTATTAATTAGTCTCAAAACGAATTTTATTCATAATATAACAACCTTTCATTAACTAGTACTTATATCGAGACAAAAAAAAATCACCGTAATATGGAATGTGTGAGGAAACTGACTTCTTTATATATATTTCATTGAGTTTTCAATTTGAAACGGTAATTTGGAATTGCAAAACTATATTTACACAATAGATTTTAGGTACTTTTGGTCTAATTATACCTGGACTTATAATTTAAAGTGGATAACTAACAAACATACAGGCCACCGCCAGGATTCAAACCCGAAGCACCAAAGGCCAGAGCGCTACCCAATTGGCCATTAGACCACTTACACAATAGAGACATAACAGCAATCAATAAATTACACACACAAAAAAAATTTGCAATAACTTCTGATAATAACATCAAACAAACTCATGAAATTCATACATGTATTACTTTAGAAAAAACATGTAATATTCGAACATGCATTATAATGGCTATTTCTTGGTTGTGTACGTACGTAAGTGTTAATGCATGGTACAAAGGCCAGTTTAGGCCAAGTTGTCCAGAAAACTATGTTATATATCAGGTTGTTTAATGAAAAGGATCAATTTATAAAATCAATTAAAAGTTTTAAACAATTACAAATATTTGATTAAAATAACTTGATAAAATTTAATTAAAAAAAATGAGGCATTAACAGTCAATAAAGTAAAAAAATATTCAGTTATTATATTAGCCAAGCAAAAATTATCAGTCTAAAATCATATTTTTCGTATTAGGTTTTGTTCTCTATAGTCATTTTGTGCGCAGTTTAGGCTAATTAGAACTGTACCTACAGCTTAATGTAGATTCCGAACCACTCACAAACATCCATGCCACCGCCAGGATTCTAACGTGAAGGATGTGGTACTAAAGGCCATAGTGATAGTCAATTGGCCATCTGACCGCTTTGAGTATTAGATTATAAGATTCTCACTATTAAAAGAACATTACAGATAACATAGTTTGAGATTCTGTTGTTGTTTGTTGTTTCTTATCCCACTTGGCTGGCCAAGCCCACGAGCCCATATGGACTCATGATTGAAGGGGAAGGAAGCAGCTTCTGTTGTGATGGAGCACCCGTAGATAGAAGCCTGACTTTGGCTCCGTGACGCTCTTACAGTCATACGCGGGGTAACAATGCACCCGCAACGTTCTACGATTCTATCAGACCCGGACCTACGGCTTAAAGTGGATTCCGAACCACTACAAACATCCATGGCACCGCCGGGATTCGAACCCGAAACCTGTGGCACCGAGCGCCAGAGCTTGAGATTCTAAATCAGAAAAAAAAAAAAAAAAAAAAAAAAGAAGTTGAAGTTGGATTGGTGAATCATTTCCTATTTAGTACTATATCCTTCGAATTCTGTTTGTTTTTTCAAATTATGTTGTTGTTGTTTTGTTTTACCTGATTAAAGGACCTAACACAACAAATTAAATGATCCTGCAAAAAATATTTTTCATATGTTTTATTTTAACTAATTTTCATTTTTTTCTTTTAGGCCTGAATAGCCGAGTGGCTAGAGCTCGGGTTCGAGTCCTGGCGGTGCCATGGATGTTTGTAGTGGTTCGGAATCCACTTTAAACCGTAGGTCCCAGTCCTAATAGGATCGTAGAGCGTTGCGGGGGCATTGTTACTCCGCGTCCGTGGCTTATCTTCAAATGACATGCGGCCCCTGGGTCATGCAAAGTGAGTAACGTCTGTGCAGCGCTTGCCTTAAGGCATCCAAGACCAAGCTGTCTAAGTGATTGCCAGCTGCATTAGAAAAAAAAATTAAAAAAATTTCTTTGTAAGGTACTTACATGTTTGGTTGAGCTTTAGCAATGGGTCGGTTTTTCAAATTATCAACTGTTGTAGAAGTCACAGAGTTTAAGAGGGATGCAGTATAAAACTGACATAAGGAGAAGAATCAGTACGTATAGATTGTAAATAATAAATTGATTTCAGTTCCTAAGTTATAGGGGATTTTTTCTTGTTACATTGATATCCATCATTACAAAATCAGAACAAGGATGTCGAACTATTAAATCAGTTACAGATATTTTGTTCTTGTTAGCTATTTTAAAGTAAGAACAGGTAGACTGAACTGTGAGTTTTCTAATTTCATCATAAGAAAAGTGGGCTTGAATGGCAGAGTGGCTAGCGCTCTGGCACTCGGTACCACAGGTTTCGGGTTCGAGTCCCGGCGATGCCATGGATGTTTGTAGTGGTTCGGAATCCACTTAAAACCGTAGGTCCCGGTCCTAATAGGATCGTAGAGCGTTGCGGGGGCATTGTTACTCCGCGTCTGTGGATTATCTTCAAGTTACACGCTCCCCCTGGGTAATGCAAAGTGAGTACGCCTGTGCAGCGCTTGCCTTAAGGCGGCCAAGACCAAGCTGTCTAAGTGTTTGCCAGCTGCATTAGAAAGAAAAAAAAATCAGAAAAGTTCCCAGTTATTTTGATTTCTTGAATTGTTTTTCTTTGTTACCAATGTGGATAATTTTTAGAATTGAAAGGGCGCGATTGCTAGCGGTTATATCATTTTAGTTTAGGTTTGCATTATGTTTACTATGTGTGATTACAGGAACAACAAAGTTCAGGCAGGTTTCCTTTGTCTGCAAGAAATGTTTGATTGCCTCTATATTGAAACATTTCTTAAGATTGGGAATATATAGTTTAGCAAAATTGTTGAGATATCAAGTTTTAATGCTTTTTGGAGAACAGAGACATAAAATGTAATAATAAAAAAAATTTGTAGGTACTATTACTGAACCATTTTAGCATTAATTGCAATTTTTTCTTTTTTTTTCTGTCGCATTAGCCGACAAAATCTAGTTTAATTTGTACATTCATTACTAAGATTATATTCAGATCAATTGCTTTTCTTTTTATTTCTGTAATACACGAATAATTTTATTAATTATTTTCAAAGAATAGAGGATTCTAACTAGAAAATAAATCCTTATCTTTATATATAGGATCTTTTGAGGGGCCTCATGGCCAGCACTCTGGCGCCCGGCACCACAGGTTTCGGGATTGATTCCCGACGGTGCCATGGATGTTTGGTTCAGAATCCACTTTAAACCGTAAGTCTCAGTCTCATATGACTGTAGAGTGACACGGAGTCAAGTTAGACTTCCACCTACAAGTGCTCCATCATAACAAAGGTTGCCTCCATTTTAATTCAACCATGAATTCATACGGGTTTGTCGGCTTGATCTAGATGTCTTCAAAGCATGATAAGATACAATAATAACTGCATATATACTACGTATATAGTAGTATATACTGCATCTGCCTACTGGCAGATTTCAAGACAGGATATGTTATCAATTTAAGGGTTAGGATTGTCGGCTCTACTGTCTACATCATATTAGACACGGACATAGGAAGGACATATCTACTAGGATCCTAGTAGGTTGTGGGGGCAGTGTTACTCGCGTCAGTAGTATATCTTTAAGCTACGTTTTCCCATGGTAGCAGCGGTGCAGCCCTTGCTTATGGCATAAAGATTAACTGTCTCTGTATAGCCAGCTGCACTAAAACAACAACATGATCTTTTTATCTATATTTATTCCAATTTAAATCTCATACAATTTTATCCCATAAAAAAGTCTGATTTACTACTTTTATTGTAACAAGAAACTTAATCTGAAGCATAAGTGTAAAAATGTACTACGATTGCTTAAATAATAATTATTCTACTTCATTGGCGGCCAAGACCAAGCTGTCTAAGTGTTTGCCAGCTGCATTGGAAAGAAAAAACATTTACAGTTATTGTCTGGTCTGTCTATCGTCAATGGTAGTTATACACACATAGCAAATGATAGTTAATGACACGTCTTTTACAAATGACATATTTTATATAAAACTACACTGTCCTGGAAAAAAATGTAATATCGCAAAGTGTTTACCAGCTGCATTAGAAAGAAAAAAAATATTTTTCTAATGACTTCTAACTCATAGAATATTTTATTGTTATTTTACATAAGTATAAGTTCAATAGCCTCTATTATTTGTGAGCAAAGAAGCTATCATTCCAGATGCCTAATTTTACTAAATTTTCAGCCGTTAAAGATAGCTTTGTTAAGAAACAACTCATGACGTGTTGATGATTGAGACATATCACCAATCCAGAGATCACTCCATTGAAATATAATTATATTATTTAATTAGCTGTTTACAAGGGCTACATAACACAGGGGCAGTATGACTTGCCACTAGCACACCTTCCGAAACCAAAACTCAAAGACAGGCGTGTTGCCAAACGCTCTGGTAAAACGTCTGACAAATATTCAGTGAGAGCGTAGTAAGTAACGCGCACTACAATCTTAGTTAGATTCACTACAATCTTAATTAGTCTATTTTCTGGCTTCCTGATTTGTATAAAAACTATATAATCAAATTGGGGCCTGATGGCTGAGTGGTCACCGATCTGGCACTGTACCACACGTTTCGGGTTCGAATCACGGCGATGCCATGGATATTTGTAATGGTTCGGAATCTACTTTAAGCCGTAAGTCCCAGTCTAACATGATCGTAGATCGTTGCGGAGGTATTGTTTCTCCGCGTCCGTAACTTATCTTCAAACTACACGCACCTCCTGGGTAGTACTAAGTGAGTTACATCGGTGCAGCGCTTGCCTTAAGTATTTTTTTTATTCTAATGCAGCTGGCAAGCACTTAGACAGCTTGGTCTTGAATGCCTTAAGGCAAGCGCTGCACAGATGTACTCACTTTGCATTACCCAGGGGGCGCGTGTCACTTGAAGATAAGCCACGGACGCAGAGTGACAATGCCCCCTCAACGCTCTATGATCCTATTAGGACAGGGACCGACGGTTTAAAGTGGATTCCGAACCACTACAAACATCCATGGCACCGCCAGAAACCTGTGGTATTGAGCGCCAGAGTGCTAGCCACTCGACCATTCCTTGCCTTAAGTATAAAATACTTACGCATCAAATACAACTGTCTAAGTGTTTGCCAACTGCATTAAAAAAATAGTGAGTTCTTAAGAGATTTTGTACAAATTGCAGCACAGGCCGTGTTACAAATGTATGTATGAAGAAATACTTCTTTTCTATATATATTTCATGTCAGTTATATTTCTTATTTTTATTTTATTTTAAATTAATTTGAAAGTCTATTGCATACTTTATTGAAAGCAAGGTAATTAGTTTTCATTTCCAATTTTAAAATAGTATTTATTTGCTATGGTAAAATCATAATTATTTTGTTAAACAACGTAAGATATTTTTTTTTCTAATGTAGCTGGCAAACACTGTTGACAGTTGCGTCTTAAGGCAAACGCTGCACCGACGTTACTCACTTAGCACTACCCAGGAGGTGCGTGGCGCTTGAAGATAAGCTACGGACGAGGCATAACACTGCCCACGCAACGCTCTATAATCATGTTAGACCGGGACCTACAGTTTAATGAGGATTCCGAATCACTACGAACAACCATGGCACCGCCGGGACTCGAACCCGAAATCTAAGGTACTGAGCGCTTTTTTTCTTTCTAATGCAGCTTTTGTTTTGCTTTTTCTAATGTTTTTGTTTTGTTTTGTTCTAATGCAGCTGGCAAACACTTAGACAGTTGTCTTTAATGCCATAAGGCAAGCGTTGCACCGACGTTACTCACTTAGCACTACACAGGCGGTGCGTGTAGCTTGAAGATAAGCTACGGACGCGGAATAACAATACCCCCGCAAACAACATGCTTTACAATCATGTTAGACCGGGACCTACGGTTTAATGTGGATTCCGAACCACTAGAAACATCCATGCCACCACCGGGACTCGAACCCGAAATATGTGATACCGAGAGCCCTAGAGCTAGCCATTCCGCCATTTAGGCCCTTTAAACATTTTAATTGTACATTTCATAAATAGATTTTTTTTTAAATCACTTCTTACACTTATTGCAACTACTCACGATGATATTGATTTCAATTTTTTCCTCTATTTAATAATAAAAATTAAGTCTTTCTTATTTTGATAGCATCGAAACAGGTATATTTCCCCAATATACAAACTTAATTCACTCTATCGTGAATTCCCACATCCGGCTGCACCAATCGGCACTTTCAAACCGAAGCGGCGCTCCGGACCAATCACCTTAAAGGAGCTGCGCTCTTCCGAAGCGCTCGAGATAGATTGGAGCTCTTTACTCCGTCGGACGGAGACTATTTACTATTTGGGATAGCAAAGAGTGTAGAGCGCCTTTCTCGCTCGCATCTTACCACGTGTAGGTCTCGCCGCTCTCTTTCGAGAGTGTTTGCTCGCCAAAGTCAACAAGGTGCACTGCTGGTCTTTGGAAGTTTATTTCCAAGGCGTAAAGTAAAGATAACTCACTGACTTTTCAGTTTGGACAAGCGGCTTACGTTTTGATATCCGTTAATTTTGTTTTTGAATTTCTGCAAATTTATTACTGTAAAAGAAGTTTGACATTTTTTTCAACTGGTGTTGGAAATAGACTTTTTGAAGTTAATAATTGATTTTAAAAGAAGTTCAAGAAAGAAAAAAAAGTTCGTTTTTATTGGATTATTGACATTTAAAAGGAACTAGTGTGATTTAAAGATTATGATATGAATATATTTCTGTATCGTCGAAGTATTCTGCTGTGTTTGAGTTTGGTTTTATCAACAAGTAAGTGTTGCATTTTTTTTTTTTTTTTTTTTTTTTTTTTTTTTACTGTACATATTACTTTGGATAAAATAATTTTACAGATAATATCAACTGATGCAATTTAAATGCTTAAATTTATTTTGATTTTTATAAAGCATCTTGTTCAATATATGTTATAACCGGGTAGCGGCATTTATATATTTTATGTTTACTTTAACTTTTTACAGATAAATTAAATAATCTGCAGATAAATTTAAGCATTTAAATTGAAAACTTGAAAATATTACAATTTTTATAAAACATTTTGTTCAAGATATGTTATAACCACGTAAAGGTGTTTATTGTCTATTTGAACTTTAAAAAAAACACACTTATAAAAAATTAAATCTGTTTTGAATAAAAAAATATTTTGCGTTAAATTCAAATATGGATATAACTCAGAATTAAAATTATTTCATTAAATTTATAACTCTTTGTTCTTTGATTATAAAGTGCTTTAGGTACTGTTTTATACATCATTTACGCTAACGTTTTTTACATAATATTCGATAACACATTTATTTGCAATACTTATGCAAAGTATTTAATATGAAACCTTTTAATTACAATATTTTTCTGTTGATTTAAAAAATGTTGAAGCGATAAAATTGTGGCTATATATATAAATTTAATGAACTTGATTTTTTTAAAATAACTTGACACTTTTGAGCACCAATTTGTAGTAATTAAGTTCAAAAATATAATCTTCGAAAATTGGAGTTTCATATATAACAATTAAGTGTTGTATGCTTTTTAAAACGCATTATTTAAACTCAAATTTAAAATAACGATCTTTATAATAATAAAATCAATTACTTAACCAATAAAAAAATTTAATGGCAATTTTAGGATAAAATGTTGGTATTTAAGCTAATTACACGAAATTTAATACTCGAATATTTATTTTTAAAATTTCCGCTTAGGATGGCATACTTTGATTAATTTTGTGGTGACAAAAAAAATGCTTTTTGAATAATAGAAAAAAAAATTCAAAGAAATCTTGAAATTAAGAAAAAAAATTTACAAATTGTACGAAATTTAAAAAAATATAAAATTTCCGTTCTGAAATATTAAATTTACTAATTATTTTTAAAATACATGCATCATTGACTTAAAATTAGTTTGTATTGCACGTTAAATAACTTAAAATTTAAACATTTTATTAACAAATCAATTTAATTGTATGTTGTTTTAAAATTAATTACAGGAAACGCCAAGATTTCCAGAAATGAATAAAACATAAGAACTGATTATTATATTTACCCATTTAGAAACATTATATAAAATTACTTTAAATGAATGAAATATACATTTTATGTAAATTTCAACTTTAAATTGTATATTCTCTTATAAAGCGGTTGTTGTGGTTCATAAAAAATAAACGTTAATGCAATTTTATGTAATATTAAAAAATAATGCAGAAAGAGGAATAGATCTCTAAAAATTGAAATCAGTGTTTTCTTTTTATAAATAGGAGTTATATTTAACCTTTTAACTGATCAAAATATTATATATTTATGTATAATTGCTTCGTTCTCGCTGTGAACTAGTAATGTTCTTAATATTTTATTATCCTTCATAAATAAATATAATATTATATTTATTTTCCTTCAGAATCTTAAGCTCTGTCGTGTCATTTATCTAAACAATGATTTGGTTTGCTTTGTGTTGAGAAATATTCATCCAATGTCTGTTATAAGAAGCCATTGTGTTCTTTGGAGCTTCTTTCTGATAGAAGATCTTAATTCGAAAAACTACACCAATCTGACATAATATACATAAGACATAACAAAAACTAATGAATAAAATATTTTCTTTGAATTTTGCCATCAAGTTCTTTGTTGTATGAAGATTTTCTTAATCTTTTGAACATTGTAGATGCATTACGGAGATTTCCTCCGTTTTTGAAAACATTTTCTAAAGAGAATGAACATTTTAGTAATTCTCTATTACAGAGACTTTCTCTCTCTCACCATTCATAATTCTACAGCCATGGTGAAACGAAAAACCCATTCTGGAGAAATGTCGTATTACAAGTTTGGGTCTAATTTACTTTTAACTTAGAGCGGAACTATTGTCTTGGAATGTATTTACGTATTACACGTTTTTTGTATAGTTTTTTCGTTATTTATTAATGTATTAAGTATTTTTTTAGTTTAACCTTATTTGTTAAAGTAATTGTAAACTTTATTAGAATATGGTTCTCATATAACATGTCGGATCCTTATATATCATAATTTATTTTAAATAAAATAAACAAGTCAGAAAGACATTGAGTCCTTAAATAATAATTTAGAAGACCCAATGAGGACTTCAAATGTCGATGAATGTTATTTTTAATTTTTATTAATGTGGAATTTCCACTTTTTTAATGTAAAAAAATGTTTCAAGTGGCTTTTTGTATTTTAAATGAAAAATTTTAAAGTATTTATTCACTTATTGACATGTTATCCTAAACTATGAAAATATGTATTGCGTCTTGTGTGTTAATTTGAATATAATATACATAATATATCCGTTTTACTTTTGCGGTCGTTTATATATTTCGTACGCCGTTATATGCTCATTAAAGCACTTTTAATGTTTTTATTTTTATTTCATTTGTTATGTCTCTTAGGCGATTAATAACTGCTCTTCAGACGTATTGCTTTTCGCTCTCTCTTGGTCTCCCAGATGTGGCCCCTGTTTAATTCTTTAAATTAATAAGTAAAAAAGAATCGTGACTTTGACATGAAGCGCAATTATAGTTTATATATGTCGCGGATTTGCTGTTTTGATACAATGTGGAATTTATGCTTCGATATAATGCGGAATTCTTCCTGGCTTGTTGTATATTGATATATAATGTAACACAGTCCTAATATTAAGAAATCCATTTCAAAGTTTCTCCTACTTTGTCTCTTATATCATGGTTTTGATTTAACGAAAAAAGCTGAATAAACTCTCTCGAATACAAAGTGGAATTTTGGTTTCGATACAACGCGCGATTATGGTTTCGATACAATGTCGAATTCTTTCTAGTTTCCATTACTTCCTGTCTTGATGTACACAAATATATAATGTAACACAGTCCTGATATTAACAAGAAATTTATTTCCCCGTTTCTGCTATTTTAATGTTTTCATAACATGTTTTTGATTTAACAAAAACTCTATAAACACTCTTTTGATACAATACGGAATTAATGTTTCGCTACAATGCGGAATTAGTGTTTCGTTACAATTCGGAATTAGTGTTTCGTTACAATGCGGAATTGATGTTTCGTTACAATGCGGAATTGATGTTTCGTTACAATGCGGAATTGATGTTTCGTTACAATGCGGAATTGATGTTTCGTTACAATGCGGAATTGATGTTTCGTTACAATGCGGAATTGATGTTTCGTTACAATGCGTTACAATGAATTGATGTTTCGAATTGATGTTTTCGTTACAATGCGGAATTGATGTTTCGTTACAATGCGGAATTGATGTTTCGTTACAATGCGGAATTGATGTTTCGTTACAATGCGGAATTGATGTTTCGTTACAATGCGGAATTGATGTTTCGTTACAATGCGGAATTGATGTTTCGTTACAATGCGGAATTGATGTTTCGTTACAATGCGGAATTGATGTTTCGTTACAATGCGGAATTGATGTTTCGTTACAATGCGGAATTGATGTTTCGTTACAATGCGGAATTGATGTTTCGTTACAATGCGGAATTGATGTTTCGTTACAATGTGGAATTGATGTTTCGTTACAAAGCGCAGAATTCTTCCCAATTTCCATTACTTCCAAATTTCTTTTTACACTGATTGAAAATAAAACGGTATACTAGAAAAATGTTACTATGTAAAATAAAGCAAAATTAACGGATTAAATTTATTTCTTAATATGCTTGCGATGTAATATGAAATTAATAGCAGAAAAGTATTTACTGCCATTTATAGATAAATTGTAATTTTTTTTCTTTAAGTAATATCAGCATTTTGTATTTTTCCACTCGATTGAAACTTTTCTACATAAATCTGTCTGGTGATATAAAGTATTGCATATAATACTATAAAATGCCATAACTTTAAAAAACGTAATATATCTTACGTAAACGAAATAATCTGTTATATAAAATGTTTTTGTTCCACAACAACAAGTAACTTTTAATAACAATGTAATATATTGATATTCAAGTTATAAAACCAGACAATATATACTGTACTAAGTAAGAAATATTAAATTACGTATATTATGTGCACTCTTCTTTATATTTAAAAAGGCATTTGGCATTTTTATGGAGGAAACTTTACTACAAAGAAGCCGAGTTTAACGATAAAACAGCATTATTTCTGCACACTTTTCACGACAATCGCAAAGTTGATTTAGAAGTAGTTTATCCACTTTAGGTTGATGCGCTATTTTATAAAGAATGTTTGCTTTGTGTGGGACAAATGTTTTTTATTGTAGGAGAGTGGTAAAAACTGGCAAACTTCCAAGTGCATAAAATATAAATTATTATTATAAATAAGTTTTTTTTCATTTTTCAATGATATGTTTATGGGAGTTTTTTCTATAATCGAATATTATAAAGACGAATTGTGCCAGAATTTGATTATGGCGGTCAATAAAGCAAATATCCAAGTACATAGCATTTATGACATTCATTTTAATGTAAGGTATTTTTTTTTTTTAGTTTAAAACATTACAGTTGCCTACTGTTTTCGTATTTTGCATTTTGTGATCTGATTTCTTTTATTATTGCATTACTAGAATTTAATGTGAAAAATGTCAGAATTCTTAATGCCATTTCAGGAAATTTTTTCAGCAATTTAATTGGTTTATTAGATTGTGCATAAGTCATTATGAATTAAATTGAAATTAATTTATTAAAATGCTTTCATTTTTAAAAATCATATAGTTTCCAATTTCAATTTTTCCGTGCCAAAAAATTATAAATGTTGTAATATATCTCTAAAATGTGAAAATGATAAAGATTTAAAGTTCTTTTATATATACAAATATTTAAAAAAATAAAACATAATATATTACATAATATTAATTATTTTATTCTATAATTAAACCGAATAAACTTTAAAAAAAACTTTAAATGTGTAAATATTTAACATATATTCTAATTAAAAATATTGGTTATCGAAAAAGGGGGATGATGGCTGAGTGATTAGCGCTCTAGTGCTCGGTGCGACTATAAATTATATGTAACAGTTAATGAATTTTTCGGGTTCGAGTACCGGCAGTGTTATGTTTCGGGCCTGATGGCCGAGTGGCTAATGCTCTGGCGCATGGTACCACAGATTTCGGTTTCGAGCCGTGGCGGGGCCATGGATGGATGTTTGTGGTGGTTCGGAATCCACTTTAAACCATAGGTCCCGGTCTCATATGACTGTAGAGCATTACAGAGCCCAATCAGACTTCTTCTCACCCACACCATTCTCAAACTGTTAAGCAGCAACTCAGTTCTAGGCATAGTGATGGATATTTGTAGTGGTCAGGAATCCACTGGACTGTAGAGTGTCAATCCTATCCTCTAAAAGGAAACTGTCTCGAAATCGCCAGTAGGCAGGCAGACTTCGCTGTTGCGCCATTGATGATTATGGTGGTTATTTCAAAATGAGGTTCTAAATTTTATTAAAACATTAACTTATTTTTGGTTTTATTAATGTTTTTGTAGTTTAATTGATTTCTTGAGCACATATCACCCTATTATTGCACAGTTTGTATAAATATTTGTACGCTTTTATTTTAAAATGCCATTCAACTTTTCGATATTTGTCTAAAATTTTCTGTTTCCTTTTTGCATCTTATATGCACTTCGGATCTTGAACATTTTTTTTTCTAAATGTGAGGTTGGTTAGGACTTTGTGTTGTGAAATTTATGCTGAGTTTGTTATGCAATTTAATTTGTGTTTATGAAGCACATAATACCAACCATTATAAAAATCTCAACACTCAATAAGTTTGATTACAAAATAACTGCTGTCAACACACTAAGTGACAGATTAAACTCAAATTTTGGCTAATTACTCAACCTAATCTTGCCAACTTAAATAAAAATTTTAACGATATCTTTCACGCATAATTCCATGTAAATATTTAAAACATATGTTCAAATTTCACTATATTACGTATCTCCTTAAAAATGATTAAATTGTTGAAGTTTTAACATTTTTGTCTTAAAATATTTACAATTTGAATGATATATGCCAGCGAAAAAGCTACTGTAAATTATTTTTTATTTATTTTACTTTTTTTTTTGTAATAGTAATTAATTTCTGTATGCTTTATTTTTATTTTTTTATTATGTGTGTAATAAAAATATAAGAATAAATAATTAATTTTTTTTATAATTTACGAATTAGTTCAAACTATATTTCGAATGTTTATTACAATTTATGAAGGGAAAAATGTGTGAAAAAATATATAAATTGAGAAAGTTACCAAAGATAATGAAAAATGATTAAAAAAGCTTTTATAAAAAATATTAAAATTTGTAAAACTATTAATATTTTTTTTAATTTTTAAAAAATATTATTTAAAAATTGTAATTAAATTTAAATAATAGAATTAATTAAATTGAAAATTTAATTAAAATTGTAAATAATTTAATTCAAAATTTTTTTATTTAAAAACATTTTTTGTGCAAAACAGGTAATTTACGTATATTTTAACATGTTAAAATTACTTTAAATATAATTTTTTAAAAATGATCAAAGTACTATGATTCCATAATTTGACTGAAGTAGATTTATAATGCTATATATGATACAGCATTATAAATCTCCAAATAAAAAAATTGTAAATACTATTACAAAAATTAGCATATTATATATGTAAAAATGAGTAAATATTATTTGCTATTTTCCATAAAAGTATATTGATAAGTTGTGTGTCACAGAAAAATATTCACCATAGGCATGGGTTTCTTATTTTTAAATATAATTGATAAATTAATATATTTGAAACCACATTCTCAATATATATATAATTACTAATAACTTTCCTTAAACAATATTCACTTAACATAAAAATAAAAACTTATTTCATAGAACTTTATTAACACCCCATCTCAAAATGTCAATCTTTTGCATCTTTGAAAACTTAAAAATTCTGCAATAACTGGTTAAAATATTAAGCTGGAACCATAAGAATAAAACACATTCCAAATTTTGAAGGAACATAAATGAATTTTTATTGCTGGAAAATGAAACTACGTGACATGCCATCGAAAACTTATTTTAACTTCAAATGCATTAAAAACGAATTTTGATCATTCTTAGAAGAATGCCAAGTTGGAACATGGCCTTTAAATAACAATTTGTCACTAATGGTCGTCAATAGTTTTTTCTCTGCAAGATGGCCATGTTAAACGCTCTCTCCATTACAAGTTACTTCTTTCTGTCCTTTACGATAACTTTAGAAACACTCTCTCGTGAAAAAATAATTACTTTTGACGCCAAGTTATCGATTTAATAATCATGCTTTTACTGCCAAGTTCTCTTGAAATTTAATTTTACGATTTCTGTATTTTTGACTTTGTAAATGTTGTTTTATTTTTATATTATTTGAAACTTTTATTCATTTATTTTTAATTTAAAAACGTTTTGTGCGAAACAGGTAATTCAATTACATTTAAATATATTAAAATTTCTTCAAATATAATTTTAAAAAAAATGATCAAATTATTACTTTAAGAAATTGTTTCTATAATTTGATTAAAGTAGATTTATAATGCTATTTTTGATATGGCGTTATAAATAAAGAAAAATTAATAAAATTAATCTAAAAAAATAGTAAAAAAATCTAAAAAAATTAGTAAATACTATCATAAAAAAAACTAGTAAATACTATTTACTATCTTCCGTAATAGGTTATTTGTAGTTATATATGTCATAGAAGAATATGTAACCATGATGTAGCTTGGCTTTTTTTTTTATTTTTAAATATAATTGATAAATAATTTTTATCGAAACCACATTGTCAGTTTGTTGATTATTATTAATTACTTTACATAAACAATATTCACTTAACATTATAACAAAATAAAAACGTATTTCATAGAACTTTATTAAAATCACATTTCAAAATGTCAATCTTTTGCATCCTAACCTTCACAAATTAAAAAATTCTGCAATACTGCATAACTGGTTAAAATATTGCTCTAGAACCATAAGAATAAAACACATCCCAAAATTTTAATGAACATAAATGAATTTTTATTGCTGGAAAGAGAAACTACGTGGTACGCCATCTAAAACCTTATTCGAACTTCAAATGTATTAAAAATGAATTTTGATCCTTCTTAGAAGAATGCCAAATTGAAAATATGGCCTTTAAATAACAATTTGTCACTAATGGTCGTCAATAGTTTTCTTTTCTCTGCAAGATGGCCATGTTAAACGCTCTCTCCATTACAAGTTACTTCTTTCAGTTTTTTACAGTAAGTTTAGAAATTCTCTCGTGAAAAAATAATTACTTTTGAAGCCAAGTTATCGATTTAATAATCGTGCTTTTACTGCCAAGTCAGCCAAGATCTCCAGAAATTTAATTTTGCGATTTCTCTATTTTTGGCTTATAAATGTTTGCTTTATTTTTATATTAAAAGTTTTATTCATTTATTTTAATTTAAAAACGTTCTTTGTGCGAAACAGGTAATTTAATTACATTTAAATATATTAAAATTGCTTTAAATATAGTTTTAAAAAAATAATAAAACTATTACTTTAAGCAAATTATGTTTCTATAATTTGCAAAAAGTATATTTATAATGCTATTTTTGATATAGCATAATAAATAAAAAAAATAATAAAATTAATCTAGAAAATATGTAAAAAAATATTAATAAAATTAATCTAGAAAATAAGTAAAAAAAATCTAAAAAAAATATTAAATACTGTTATAAAAATTAGTATATTATATATGTAAAAATTAGTAAATACTATTTACAATTTTCCATAAAAGGATATTTGTAATTAATATATCTCATAGAAGAATATGTAATCATTATGAAGCTTGTTTTTTTTTTTTTTTTTAAACATAATTGATAAATTAATTTAATTGAAACCACATTGTTGATTATTAATCACTTTACATAAAACAATATTCACTCAACATAAGAATAAAAACTATTTCATAAAACTTTGTTAAAATCTCATCTCAAAATGTCAATCTTTTACATCTTAGCTTTAGAAAACTTAAGAATTCTTCAATACTGTATAGCTGGTTAAAAAATTACTTTAGAACCATAAGAATAAAACGCATCCCAAAATGTGAAGGAACATAAATGAATTTTTATTGTTGGAAAGGGAAACTACGTGACATGTCATCGAAATCTTATTTTAACTTCAAATGCATTAAAAATGAATTTTGATCATTCTCAGAACAATGCCAAGTTGGAACATGGCCTTTAAATAACAATTTGTCACTAATGGTCGTCAATAGGTTTCTTTTCTCTGTAAGATGGCTATACTAAACATCCTCACCATTACAAGTTACTTCTTTCTGTCTTTTACAGTAACTTGAGAAATTCTCTCGTGAAAAAATAATTACTTTTGACGCCAAGTTATTGATTTAATAATCATGCTTTTACTGCCAACTCAGCCAAGTTCCCTGGAAATTTAATTTTACGGTTTCTCTATTTTTGGCTTCTGAATGTATGCTTTATATTTATGTTACTTAAAATTTTTATTTAATTTGTGTAATTTAAAAACGTTTTTGTGCGAACCAGGTATTTTAATTACATTTAAATATATTAAAATTGCTTTAAAAATAATTTTTAAAAATGATCAAATTATTACTTTAAACAAATTACCTTTCTATAATTTCCATACAGTAGATTTATATTATTTTTGATATAGCATTAAAATAAAAAAAACAATAAAATTAATCTAAAATAATTAGTAAAAATAAAAATAATTAGTAAAAATATCTAAAAATTAGTAAATACTATTATAAAAAATAAATATTATCTATGTAAAAATTAGTAAATACTACTATAAAAAATTAGTATATTATATACGTAAAAATTAGTAAATACTATTTGTTTTTTAAAAGGTAAACTAATATAATTGGTTCAAGAAAATATTAACCATAAATTGCAACCGCATTGTTTTAAATATAATTGATAAATTAATATAATTGAAACGACATTGTCAGTATTTTATGATTATTATTCTCTTTATTTAAACAATATTCACTTAACATAAAAATAAAAACGTATTTCATAGAACTTTCTTAAAATCCCATCTCAAAATGTCAATCTTTTGCATCATAACCTTCACAAATTAAAAAATTCTGCAATAATTCTTAACTGGTTAAAATATTACTTTAGAACCATCAGAATAAAACACGTCCCCCAAAATTTGAAGGAACATAAATGAATTTTTATTTTTGTAATGGGAAACTACGTGACATGTCATCTAAAACTTATTTCAACTTCAAATGCATTAAAATGAATTTTGATCATTCTTAGAAGAATGCCAAGTTGGAACATGGCTTTTAAATAACAATTTGTCACTAATGGTCGTCAATAGTTTTCTTTTCTCTGCAAGATGGCTATGCTAAACGCCCTCTCCATTACAACTCACTTCTTTCTGTCTTTTACAGTATCTTTAGAAATTCTCTCGTGAAAAAAATAATTACTTTTGACGCCAAGTTATCGATTTAATAATCATGCTTTTACTGACAAGTCAGCCAAGTTCTCTGGAAAATTTAATTTTAAGATTTATCTATTTTTGGCTTAAAAATGTATGTTTTATTTTTATATTATTTAAAAGTGTTATTTATTTTTTTTATTTGAAAATTTATTTTGTGCTAAATAAGTAATTTAATTACATTTAAAACAATTTAATATATTTAAATATAATTTTTTAAAAAATTTGATCAAAATATTACTTTATGCAAATTATGTTTCTGTAATTTACATAAAGTAGATTTATAATGCTATTTTTTATAACATTATAAATTAAAAAAAATTAATAAAATTAATCTAAAAAAAAGTAAAAAAATCTAAAAATTTAAAAAAAATTAAATTTGTAGTTAAAATGTATGTAAATAATAGAAGAATATCTAATCATTATGAAGCTTGTTTTTTTTTTTATTTTTAAATATAATTGAAAAATTATTATAATTACAACCACATTCTCAGTATATTGATTAATATTAATCACTTTATTTAAACAAATATTCCCTTAGCATCAAAATGAAAAAAAAATATTTCCTAGAACTTTATTAAAATTCCATCACACAATGTCAATCTTTTTCATCCTTAACCTTTGGAAACTTAAAAATTCTGCAAAACTGCATAACTGGTTAAAATATTACATTAGAACCAGAAGAATGAAACACATCCCAAAATGTGAAGGAACGAACATAAATGAATTTTTATTGCTGGAAAGGGAAACTACGTGATATGTCATCGAAAACTTATTTGAACTTCAAATGCATTAAAAATGAATTTTGATCCTTCTTAGAAGAATGCCAAGTTGAAACATGACCTTTAAATAACAATTTGTCACTAATGGTCGTCAATAGGTTTCTTTTCTCTGCAAGATGGCTATGTTAAACGCTCTCTCCATTACAAGTTACTTTTTTCTGTCCTTTACAGTAACTTTAGAAATTCTCTCGGGAAAAAATAATTACTTTTGACGCCAAGTTATCGATTTAATAATCATGCTTTTACTGCCAAGTCAGCCAAGTTCTCTGGAAATTTAATTTAAGAATATCTCTATTTTTGGTTTCTAAATGTATGCTTTATTTTTATATTGTTTATTTTTTTTTAAAGTTGACAGGTAATTTAGCTGCATTTAAATATATCAAACTTGATGTAATTATAATTTTTAAAAAATGATAAAATTATTACTTTATGCAAATTATGTTTCTATAATTTGCATAAAGTAGATTTATAGTGCTATTTTTGATACAGCATTATAAATTTTAAAAAATTAATAAAATTAATCTTAAAAAATTGAAAAAAAATTAGTGACTACTATTATAAAAAAAAATAATATATTGTATATGTAAAAAATTAGTAAATACTATTTATTTTTGGAAATCTGGAAATTTAATTTTACGATTTCTTTATTTTTCGCTTCTAAATGTTTTTTTTTTAAATATTTTTTAGAAGTTATATTTTTTTTAGTTTTATATTTATTTTGAAATAATAAAAGGTTGTTAATTATTGCTATTAATTGAATTTATATCAAATTCGAAGAAAGTGTTTGAATAATAATATTGCTAATCTATCAAAGAATACATCATAACATGTAAACAGCCTTCTAAAATAAATCATATTCATTTTGTAAAAGAACATGTTATATACATTAATAATGGATATCTTAATTTTTATTAGTATTTTGAACATGTTTTCTTTAAATAAATTTTATTTAATTTTAAGTTGGAAAATGGTTTTCATTTTGTCTTAATTTTATAATAAAAAGTAGACTAATTTATGTAAACTGTTTCATTGTCCTGAATTTTAAATTGTAGTAAAATTAGATATTAAAAAAAACGTCATTTCTTCAAAAAATTAAAAAAAAAAAAGTATTTTTTCTGTTTCAACAAAATTTTATACATTTAAAAATTCATATTACCCTAGATAACAAGAAATAAACTTAAATTTACGCTTTTTATCCTATAAAATTCTTTAAAAATATGCTTGCAAGATTATAAAAAATATATTTTTTAATGAATTATATATTTTCTAATTCTTTCTATTAAAATAATAAACAACAACATACATTATCAAAATTAATGTTAATACATATATATTTTTTATGAGTATTAATATTTTATTTTTCATATAAACTAAAAAAAAATAACTTCTGGTCAGTCCTTCCAATTACATATATTTTTTCCGTTTTCTTTTTTCTCTGTAAAAGTTATTTTGCCATACATAGTCCTTTATTGCAAAGTAAACAACATATGCACTTTAAAAAATTTACAGCTTTTGCTGCTTTTATATATAGCTTTTGCGAAAATAAAAAAAACCCTATTAAGTTAAACATTTTTAATATATTCAGCATTTTATACAAAAAGTTTTACTTCATTTTATACTTATAATTAAAAGAAAAAATATTTGTAAAATAATATAGTAATCATTAGTAGCGCATTTTGGCATCCAATTTAGCCATACATAAATATTCGTAATAATTTATTTATGTTTAATAATGTAATCATTTTCTATTGTAATTTTCTATAGTAATCATTTTCTATGCAAACACGTTACTATAAAAGTTGTAATTTCACATTTCAATTATAAATGAATGACTATTTGACGACCAGTTTAAATTAATGAGGGCAATTTGTTAGCTAATCATCATTTGTGGTTATTTCGACATTTAATTTGGAAGCAAATAAACTCAAATAACCTAGTTCAAAACTCGACGAGTGAGGGCAAGCTAAGCATACTGAAGTTTATGCTAGGAAACGGATGGATTCTTCTGTCTGAACGGAGATGGGTTGTAAGGCATAAACGACTGCGGTGTTCATTGCAAATTGTAGCTCCAGGAAATAATTTAGCAGGCAAAAATCAGAATCATTTTGGAATTAGTACACATTTCCATTCGAAACATCGGGAATCAACAAAAAAAATCAATATTAAAAACAAATTTGGTATTTCGTTCAATGTATAATTATTTGATTTTGTTATAAATTTTTTATGTTATGTTCACTATCTAAATTTAAACTTGAACACATTATCACTTAATTATGTTAAAATTAACAATTTTAAGGTGTGACTAATTGAAATTTTCATTTTTCCATACTTGTAACAGATTTATAAATATATTGAGTACTACTGAACTATTCAGGTTCAAATCCTGGAGGAGCATGAATGTTTGTTAATGGTTCGGAATCCACTTTAAATCGTAGGTCCTGGTCTTAATAGACTGTAGAGCATTGGACGTACGGTGAACAACCCTACCACTTAAAAGGAAAACATCCCATGCTTCGAAATCTGCCAGCAGACAGACGCTGTATTCCAACACGGACTGTAGTGCCAGGGAATTAGTTAATTGGATCAAAATGAAAACACATCTACGTATGATATATTGTATTATTATTTATATTAGTGTATTTCCACTAATATTTAAATTGATTTAATTTGCATATAAATCCAATTAATATTTATAAATAAGGTGTTAAGACATATTATTAATAACTATTAATAAGGTACCTTAAGGTTTTAAGGTGTTCTTGAAAACATCCAATTTTGAATGATATAACATTATAAACTATTGAATGGTTACATTTTCATATTTATTGATATTGGCACATTTATAAAACGCATTGTGATGAACTTTATCCATTTATTTAAATCCACGTTCTTTTGATTTTGTATCATTAAAATCAATGCAACAATTACTTCCTTTCTATTTTTCGAAAAAAAAAATATTCAGTTCGTAATCCTTCTCATTTGCATCGAACAAAACAGCAACAAATATCGATACAATTTGAATAATTGGCAAACATGCGTTAAAGTCGTGATTTCTATGCTTTTAATGAGTTACTTGTTTCAATTATGGAAGTGAATTTAATGAAAGGAGCGAATATTTTCTCCACTTTCTCGCTACTAATTTAATAATATCTATTTTCGTGCATGCTATAAATATCACAACAAATTTATATATATTTCTTTTTTTATAAAATGAATAAGATATTGAAGCAGAATAATAAATTAACGCCATCTTCGTTCTTTTCGTAAATATTTTATTAAAAAAATTTATTTAAGATTTGAAGAAAAATATTTTAAATGATACATAATACATTTCACATAACCTTATAATTTTATCACATAATAGAAATATATTTTATTTTATTATTTCTATCGTATTGCTTAAGTAAGGCAATAATTTATAAATTTAGAAAATTCTTATGCATATATATTTAAAATTATAAAAATCAAAAATACTTTTAATCGTTCTTTGATACATTATTAATTTATCATGTTTAAATGCAACAAAGTCTTTCAAATAATGTATTGTTTTTCATAAAATAAAATTGATATCAAATGCATATATAATGCACTAAATGCTTATTATTTCCAATTTATTCTTAACAATGATTTTTACTTTCGTATTGCATGCAAAGTTTGGCTAAAATATTATTTCTTAATATTAAATTCTGGTTCATAAATGGATATTCTTTAAAGGTGAAAAAAATCTGATAACTTGTTTGAATGGAATTCTCTTTGTAGCCTAGTGGTTATGATTGCAAACTTTGTTAAAAGTAGACAATAGTTCGAGTCCCTGTTACTTCCCATCGACAAAGAGATACTTAAGGGGAGTTTTCTATATTTTAATATCTGCGACAAGTGTCTTTAAAGAAATAATCCCAGTCTAGCGGTTATGGTTGCAAGCTTTGGTAAAAGTAGACGATAGTTCGAATCCCTGTTGTTTCCCATCAACAAAGAGCTACTTTAAGCGAGGTTTCCGGAATTTCACCCCTACGTCAAGCAATTTTAAAGAAATAATCAATAAAGACCATACTTAAAGCAATGTCTCCCTCTTTGTTTATTATCGAAAAAAATTCGTAATATATATTATATGGAATAAGAGGGTAAAACATCTTTAAGTATTTAAAGCCTAAAGCATGCTTTTAATGGTAAAATTTTTAATTAATACATGCTATATATTGATACTATATAGACTAACAAATCTTATTTATTTTAATAAACGGAATTTATCAACTATGTATTTAGAAGTTTTACATCGAAGGTGCTTAAAAAAATTCATAACTAAAATAGCTATGATGGTTTTAATTTATGTATTTGCTTTAATTTTTGTATTCATAATGTTTGTTTTTAAATATTCAAAAATTCTTAGTTTAACTTGTGTATTATTTAAAATGTATCCTGTAATAGAATTATAATAATTTAAGGAATTAATAAAAAGATCATTTTAATATCTTGTGGAAAATTTGAAAAAAAATAAAAATAAATAAAAATCAGTAATAAAAGTAAAATTAATTTTAAAAGTTAAATTTATTTATATGTAAATCCAAGTATAAACAATTAAAACAAATAAAAATAAATAAAATTATTAGTTACTAATAAATTAAGAATTATATTTCCGATATAGGGAAGAATTAATTTCAAGATTTTTAGTTAAGTCTCAGATGGGAAAATAAATTCTGAGGGGAAAAAAATTGGACATCTTTTATTTTAAACTTATAAACACACGATCATTAAATATACATATATTTATCTCTTACATAGATCTTCATCGTTCCAATCCGTAAACGCTTATCTTCAATGCTGACACGCGCCCCGCCTGGGTAAACGCCAATGCCAGTAACGTCTGTGCAAACGCGCAATTGCCTTAAGGCATCCAAAACCAAGCTGTATAAGTGTTTGCCAGCTGCATTAGAAAGAAAAAAACATAGATCTTCATCCCCAATGATCAAACTCGAATTGTCGCCAATGCTCAAACGCGAATTGTCGCCAATGCTCAAACGCCAATTGTCGCCAATGCTCAAACGCGAATTGTCGCCAATGCTCAAACGCGAATTGTCGCCAATGCTCAAACGCGAAACGTCGCCAATGCTCAAACGACAATCTTCGCCAATGCTCAAACGCGAATTGTCGCCAATGCTCAAAGGCAATTATCGCCAAATCATGCAATACTCTCTTGGAACATAATTACTGAAACAATCAAAAAAAGAATTATTAAATGATATAAAATCTATAACAATAAAATTAAAAAATAGTGCTTTTTGAAGTAGTATATCTATTAAATTATGTTACCAAAAAAGGAGGCTAGTTTTAATGAAAATTTAGCTAATAATTCTACAGAAACAAGCATTTATTATTAACCTTGTATAATGGATCATATTTCAATACTAAACAATTTTCTTAAGATAATTGCTTCTCTTTTCTTATAGTTTATATTTAATTATTTTTTTTCTTTAAAAATATTAAAATTATTTTTGGCTTTAATCAATTTTATTTATAATATATTTTAGATTAAAATGTAAAAATTATTAACTAAAATGATTAAATATATAAATGATTAAATGGTGAAAATGATGAATTTTGATGATATGGTAAATGATAAATGATAAAAATGATTACATACATAATTTGTTTACTTCATAAACAACTATAAATGCAAGGAAAAGAAACCTCATAAAATACAGAAACTTAAAATAATGCACGCTTAAAAATCTTAAATTTTCTTAAGTTATTAAAAATATATATTTTTTAAGCAAACTGAATTCATTTAAGAAAAATATTGATTCGAATATAATTTATACACGTTTTATGACAGTTTTTATTCGTATATTTATTTCGAGTTTTTCACAGTTAGGTATAATAAATGTATGTTGAAATTTATAATATTCCTTTCTGAAATGAAGATTAAAAATTTAGGTTAAGTTTGTTTTAAAAAATGAAAACCATTTAGGTTGTATATTTCAAAGCATTCTGTTTTAATCATGGAGTAACGCATCTTTTAAAATTAGCTGAATAAAAGGAAATTTTTAGTAAGAGAAATGGTTAGATAGTGAACGTTTTAATAAAATAAAGTGCTTTGACAGTATCAGTAAAACATTTTTGAATTAAAAATAATAAAATGTCCTTTTTCCAGTCTCATTTATTTGAATTACAAGGAATGTTTTGCTAAAATAACCCAAAGAAACATCGATCCTAATTTTTTTTCTTTCTCAATTTTTATTAGAGAACAGAAAAAACATTTGGGTTTTTTTATATATATTTTTTTTAATCCCTTGGACAGATAAAAAAAACAGATATTGTTAGAAGATTTTTAATCTATCAAAGTTTTATAAAAAATTAAATTACAACTCAAAACATTATTCATTAAAAATTATTATTTTAATATTAAATTCTAATAATTTTTCTGTGTTCATCTTTGTTCTTCGAGTAGAAAATAACAAGTTTTTTTAAAATAAAAATGATTTAAATATCTTATTAAATTTTAATTAAAAACAAATATCTTTATATATTAAAATAATTTATGCATTTTTTTTTTGTATTCAAAGTTTATATTATCTTTGCCATTTAGTATATTATCTTTGACATGAAATATATTATTATAATAATAATGTTTACGTCTAGCAGCATTATATCTTGTAGTGTTATTCCTTAATAATTTACTATTACTCCATACTTTTTGTTATGCAAATATCTTCTGCTCAGCTAATGAAAATGATTTTATTTAACAATGTATCAGTCTCAGATAAACATCTTTACTTTTTAATATATATTATATATTTTGTTATTCTATTAGTATTTTATATTCAATATTTTAACTAAAATAAATATTCTGTTCAAAATATAATTAACATATATTTAGAAAAACATGAGAAGCTTAACAACCTAATAGACTAATGAAATATATCAACGCATAATATAAGAATATACATTGATATAATAACATATTACTACTACAACCAAAATACTTGAAGCATTGTTAGACGAGAACATATTTGTTTATACATTATTAATGCATTGCTTACAGGATACAGTTACATTAATTAGTTACAGTTAATGTAGTTACAGTTACATTATTTAGTTTCAGTTAAAGTAGTCACAGTTAATGTATTTAGAGTTACATTAATTAGTTACAGTTAATGTATTTAGAGTTACATTAATTAGTTACAGTTAATGTATTTAGAGTTACATTAATTAGTTACAGTTAATGTATTTACAGTTACATTAATTAGTTACAGTTAATGTATTTATAGTTTTAATTAGTTATAGTTAATGTATTTACAGTTTTAATTAGTTACAGTTAATGTATTTACAGTTACATTAATGCTTACATATAACAAGCCTAATACATTGTTGTGTTAAAGTTTAATACATATTGCATTGTTCAACATAAATAGAAATACAGGAAAGAAAATACTTGAAGTAAAATAACCCATATTTAAATTAAAAAAAATTGAAATGTTTGATATTAATAACTTATGTGAAAATTGAATTTAGAGATTTGAGTACTTTTGAACTAAAATCCTAAATTTATTTTTTTTTTTTTTTTTAAATCAACAATACATAATGATTTTTAATTAAAATTCTAGTTAACTATAGTGTTATTCAAATAATATGAGTTATTCAATAATAGTGATAATAAAATAATTATAGTTAATAATTATTTGATTATAAATTAATAATTATTTTTCAATAATTATTCAAATAATAATGTTATTCAAATAATTATAGTTAAGTTAATTTGAAGTCGATTTAAGATCCCAACTTGTAATCTAAGTAACAGTTATGTATTTAAGAAAATAATTCCACATTTGATTATCATTGTTGGCTTGCATTGCTTTTCAAGTGTGGCATCGGCTGGGCTTCCAGGTGAGAATTTTCATTGTTTCGCTTTCACGAAACACATAATTGCAAATTATACTTATTATTTTGTTTTTTACCTCAAATATCCATGTTTTCCATACCTGAAAAAAATATATTAACTGAAATTAATACTTTAAATAAAATTATTAATATATTGACAGGTTTCATGAACACATACTAGGACAACTCAAAGAGTAGAATTTAATTCTCATGATGCAACCGCGCTTCCTCCTAAACACTGACACCTTTGGTATCACATGCTTCAATTCGAATCCTGGCGGTGGCATGGATGTTAGTTAGTGGTTCGGAATCCACTTTAAACTGTAGGTCCCTGGTCTGTTTAGCCCTCGTTTGCCCAAAATGACCGTAGAGCGACAAACCAAACCTTCACACTGTCAAGAGTACTCCCTTTGGCGTTCAGGAGAAATGGTCAGTCGGATTCGAGACTCTCACCTGAGAGGAAATATTGAACGTTTAGTTTATAGTCTCTCATTCCGAGAGGAAATATGTTTAGAGCACCCCGGAGCATTAGTCGGTCTACAGACCCAGAGAGGAAGTATATTTCGAGCATCCTGCGCGTAACCGAAGTTTTGGGTTTTCGGCTTTCGTAAGTGGAATCCTTCCACGAATTTATAATTATATGTCTTAAATGTGTTAAATAGAGTATGTCTCTAATTGAATATGTGTGATTTCTGTGCGTGTGTAAATAAACCTGTGAGTTCTCAAGTCTATGACTCAAGTATCTTAACCCAACCTGCACACTACAATATTAGGTTTTATTAGATATATTTACTATATTATTTTTTTGTATTTGCGTTTATACTGTCTAATATAAATGCAATTGTATTTAAAAAAATACTTCCGGTGTTTTATTAATGTTAGTTAATACATGAAACCGAGTTTAAGCCTGGTGTATTTGATAAGCCACTATTTGTTAACTTGTTTGTTCTCATATGTTTTGTTAATATTTTTTCATTATATTTTAAACATTCTTTTTTTTATATGAAAATTGAAAAATATAATGAAATATTTATAATAAAACAACGAATTCATAAATAAAATACGTAAGTCTATTAATCATGGAAAAATTTCGTTTAACTGTTTCAACAGTTAAACTCAGCACTCCTAAAGTCTTTAATGTGTTTCCATAAACTGTACACAGAACATCATTTATTTTAATTTTAACATAAAATATAACTTATCATGAGACCTACTAAGATAAATGTTACATTTTTGTTATATTTTTTGTATCCAACAATTGCACTAATTTTTTTTTATCTGCAGAAAATTAAATATTCTATTCAATATGCTGGACTAAAATAATTAAATTGATTATTATTTTTTAACTTTTATATTAAAATAGATATGATTTTATATAAAAAATTTTAATTACAATGACTATTGCTTAATTAAATAAAAATTTAGTTATAAAATGATTTATAGAAAAATTAAGTATGGTTTTAAATATATGAATTCTTTATAAAATTCGGACAAAATAAATATGAGTATTAATATTTTTAAAAGGAACTAGTAAAAACCTATTCAATCTAAATAGACGAATTCAGCCACATTGACAAAAAACTCTCTAACTAAAGTCTAAACGTACTAAAAGTAACCTTTAATTTTTCGTATTGTCAACTGGAGTTGATAGCAAATGCTTGTTATTTACGCAAATATTTGTGCATATTTATATTCAAATATTTTAACATTTACTCAAATATTTGTACATATTTATATTCAAATATTTTAACATTTACTCAAAAATTTGCACATATTTATATGTAAATATTTTAATATTTCCCCAAATATTGCACATATTTCTATGCAAATATTTTAATATTTCCCCAAAAAATCTGACTTACTTATATATTTCCTCAAGCCTAAAATCTATATTAATAAAATCTAATAATATTAATCTATATTAATAATATCTAATTAAATGCAATATTTATTCATATAACATATTTTTATTATAAAATCTGAAGTATTTTATGGTAAAAGCATTGTACGATTTGAACCTTTATGTTATTTTTGAAATATGTTCAGCATAATTTTACAAGGGCTTTCTTTCAGCTGCAATACATATTGCAATCAATCTCTCTCAATATCAAATATTCTTATACACTGTTAAATAACTGTTCAAATCAACTGCTAAAAACCTTATTTATCCTAGTAGATAAATTCAGACACATTGACGAAAAATAGCAGACTTCTAACACCATCTAGCGTCGACTTCGAGTAAGATTACTAAAAGTAACCTTTAATTTTTCGGTTTTTCAACTTGCGTTGATCACTAATTCTTGTTATTTATGCAAATATTTGCACATATTTAAATGCAAATATTTTAGCACTCACGCAAATATTTGCACATATTTATGACACACTTAACACTTACTCAAATATTAGCTCATACTTTAGCGCTACTATGAGCTTTTAATACTTTAGCGCTTACTCAAATATTTGTACATATTTAATGTAAATATTTTAACACTTACTCAAATATTAGTTCATATTTATATGTAAATACTTTAACGCTTACTCAAATATTTGTACATATTTAATGTACATATTTTAACACATACTCAAATATTTTCTCACATACTCAAATATTTTCATATGCTTAAAATCTATATTGGAAAGAAATATTTATTCATATCATAACGTGAAATCTGAAATACTTTATGGTAAAGAATTGGAAGATTTGAACCTTTATATTATTGTTGAAATATGTTCAGCATAATTTTTTTCAGAAGTAGTTTAACCATGATTGATGTTTCAAACACCTAGGTGTTACTTACAATGGCTTTCTTACAACTGCAATACATACTGCAATCAATCTTCCTCAATACCATTTATTTCTAACCGTGAATCAGAGTTAAACCTTTTAGCCTTTAACTTAACACATCGTAATTCTTTTTGAAAAATAGACTAAATTTCCTTGTCAACAGAACTACAGATCGGTATGCTACACCAAAACTCTAAACTGAACTCAACTCAAAGTCCGAAATCTGTCCATTTTTTTCTTCCCGAACTGCAACGGGGGCAAATTTTAAAGCAGTGCATTTAATGAAGTGAGCATTTGACAGAAATGGCGTCCGCACTTGATGGATGCATTTATTCCACATCTGACAAACTCATCTCGCAGTAATAAATGAGTTATAACTCCTGGCAACGATTTCGGAAGTAATAACGTGTAAACGTCAAACTGGTATTTGGAGTCCATGCTGATTTATGGCGGCAATAAAATTCTTGCTGTTTTATTCGCAGTCACGTGACGGAAGATGACGGGACCTTTTCACACTGGCGGAATGTGTTCAACTCCGAACAAAATGGCCTCGGCATTCGTCTTGGATCGTTTTCCCGTTTATGCATTTTCACTTTAAAATATCACCATGTGTTTGTTTACTTATTTTCATTTATAGAAGGAAATAATTTTACAATTCCTAAAATTTTGCGAATATCAATAAAGAAAATGTTAATGCAATGCAAAATAATTATATTTAATATTTGAATTGAATACAATTTTAAAACAACTAATTTAATTAATAAAATTACACTAAATTGTTTTCAAAAGGTAAAAAGCAAAATAAAGTAATCTGATGGTCGAGTGACTAGCTCTCAGTCGAGTCCCTGCTGTACCATGGATGCTTATAGTGGTTCAGAAGCTACTTTAAACCGTAGGTTTCCGTCTGTAGTTATGACTGTAGAGTGTTGATCGTAGGGCTGGTAACTCAACCATGATAACTCAACCATCGCGAATCCTCAAATTCCAGCAATCGCCAATGCTCAAATTCCAACGATCGCCAATGCTCAAATTCCAACGATCGCCAATGCTCAAATTGTAACGATCGCCAATGCTCAAATTCCAACCATCGCCAATGCTCAAATTCCAACCATCGCCAATGCTCAAATTCCAACCATCGCCAATGCTCAAATTCCAACCATGGCCAATGCTCCAAATTCCATCGCCAATGCTCAAATTCCAACCATCGCCAATGCTCAAATTCAACCATCGCCAATGCTCAAATTCCAACCATGGCCAATGCTCAAATTCCAGCAATCGCCAATGCTCAAATTCCAACCATCGCCAATGCTCAAATTACAACCATCGCCAATGCTCAAATTACAACCATGGCCAATGCTAAAATTCCAACCATCGCCAATGCTCAAATTCCAACCATGGCCAATGCTCAAATTCAGCAATCGCCAATGCTCAAATTCAACCATCGCCAATGCTCAAATTCCAACCATCGCCAATGTTTAAATTCCAACCATCGCCAATGCTCAAATTCCAACCATGGCCAATGCTCAAATTCCAGCAATCGCCAATGCTCAAATTCCAACCATCGCCAATGCTCAAATTCCAACCATCGCCAATGTTTAAATTCCAACCATCGCCAAATCATTCAATACGCCCTCGGAATATAATTACTGAAACAATCAAGATTGGAATTATTAAATGATATAAAATATATAAACAATAAAATTGGCCAACGGCCGTACCATGCTGAATATACCGGTTCTCGTTAGATCACCGAAGTTAAGCATCATTGGGCGCGGTCAGTACTTGGGTGGGTGACCACCTGGGAACACTGCGTGCCGTTGGCAAATTTGGGACCTGAATGGCCGAGTGTCTAGCGCTCTGGTGCTCGGTGCCACAGGTTTCGGGTTCGAATCCCGGCGGTGCCATGGATGTTTGTAGTGGTTCGGAATCCACTTTAAGCTGTAGGTCCCGGTCTTCTAAGACTGTAAGAGCGTCACGGAGCAAAAGTCAGGCTTCTACCTACGGGTGCTCCATCACAACAGAAGCTGCTTCCTTCCCCTTCAATCATGAGTCCATATGGGCTCGTGGGCTTGGCCAGCCAAGTGGGATAAGAAACAACAACAACAACAATAAAATTACAAATATTGCTTTTTGAGTTTATTCC
>BPLQ01000394.1:0-68091 GCA_021605075.1 Caerostris darwini | reverse complement strand
GCGTTGCAGGGGCAGTGGCTTATCTTTAAGTGACACGCGCCCCCTGGGTAGTGCGAAGTGAGTAACGTCTGTGCAGCCCTTACGGCATAAAAAGATCACGATCTAATTGCCAGCTGCATTTGAAGAAAAACAACAATTATCTATACTTAAATTGTATAACCAATCCATCACATCATTTCAGGGGCCTGATGGCCGAGTGGCTAGTGCTCTGGCTCTCGGTACCACAGGTTTCGATTTCGAGTCCCGTCGGGGCCATGTATGTTTGGAATGGTTCAGAACCCGCTCTAAACCGTAGGTCTCGGTCTAATAGGATCGTTGAGCAATGCAGGGGCATTGTTACTCCACATCCATGGCTTATCTTCAAGCTACACGCACCCCCTGGGTAATGCAATGTGAGTAACGACTGTGCAGCGCTTGCCTTAAGGCATCCAAGACCAAGCTGTCTGTTTGCCAGCTGCATTAGAAATGAAAAAAAAAGTTTAATAGAGTGAGGTTTTTTTTTTTAAATTAATATTATTATAATAATAAGTGAGGAAAGTAATTGAAATACATGGGAGAGAAATAAAATGAACGAGTAACTGTCCAGTGAAGAGAGAAGACATTAATTAGATTTGTTAAGGAAAGGGGAAAATCCTTGTAGAATGACGAATAATTTATCTTCTTTTGTCTTCTTTGGTACGAATAATTTATCTTCTGCTATTAGAGAGCAGACATTAGCTTGAAGGTTATTGAACATGGTTTGGATGCCGCCTGAGGAGAAGAATTGAGCGAATTATTTAAAAATGAATAGTAGTTGATAGATTTCAGTATTATTATTAGGAGAAGGAAATGGAGTTAGTTAGAATCAAAGACATATATATGTTAATTTAAATTATTGAAATTTAACATTAGTGTGGTAACATTCCATTTAAATGTAAAGTTATATAAATCAACAATAATATATTGAATATTAAAATAATTTTAAAAATTTGTATTGAAGTGTATATATTAAGCATTAATTATTGAAATTGCATATGGTTATATATATATATAATGCCGAATATTTTATGTTTAGATTTAATACACTTTTTCTTTTACGATGTTTATACAGTCCTACATTCTTTGTAGATAGATATTTTATAGACAAATAATAACTAAATTTATGACAAAGAATGTTAAAAAAATTATTAAATTTTATCCATTTTATATTTTAAAAAATGCCAATTAAAAGTTATAACAATATTTTGTTTTAACCTCATATGGTACCAATTACTTCATTCTGGTCAATTATCTAATTTATAAAGCTTAAACATTTAAGGTATAAAAATATTAATAATATATACACATACATACATACACATATATACATACACATATATACATACAAATGTATATATATATATATATATATAATATTAAAAAAACCTATATGTATATATAAATATAAACACATACATTTATAAATATAAAAAAATAAATCTTTTTAACGTAAAAATTTTTAAACATTTTGGAGTATTTTATGTATATATGCTAAATTGTTTACAAATTTTTCTTTATTTTTAAAGTTTTATTTTTCCTCTTTTTATAGGAATTTTAATGCGGCCTGATGGCCGAGTGGCACAGGTATCGGTTTCAAATCCCGGCGGTGCCATGGATGTTTGTAGTGGTTCGGAATCCACTTTAAACCTTAGGTCCCCATTGTGACTCCACGTCCGCGGCTTACCTTCAAGTTGGACGCGCCCCTTGGGTAGTGCAAAGTGAGTAACGTTGGTGCAGCCCTTATGGCATAAAAAGATCACGGTCTATTTGCCAGCTGCATTAGGAAAAAAAAAATAAAAATTTTAATAATAATATCAGAGTGAAAGATTGTATAGTCAAAATGTGTCGATTTGCTCCATAAATCATCCATTTAGGGCAATTCATAAAAAGAAATTTAGAATTTATGTTATAATTAAAATGCATCTTTCTTTTTTTTTTTAAATTTTGGAATTTTGAAATCTCTAAATTTTATATATCTTATTCACTTTAATCTATTTAAGATTTTTTTTAAACTTAAAGGAAGATTGAATAATTTATAAAAATATGTACAACATATTTAATAAACAAAAATAGCACTAAAATGTCCAACTAAATCCCGATTAAAGATGTGCGAAAGTAGATTCTTAATTAGTGCATTAATCACTCAGAACGAAACCCTTGCCAATTGCTGCCATGAATTAGAGAGACTCCGCAGACGTCGAAATGCACAGCGCATCGCAATATGCATGCAGTTCAAAATATGTTGTTGTTGTTTCTTATCCCACTTGGCTGGCTAAGCCCACACGTACTTATGATTGAAGGGGAAGGAAGCACTTTTTGTTGTGAGGGAGCACCCGTAGGTAGAAGTCTGACTTCGGCTCTTACAGTCATAGGAGACTGAGACCTACGGCTTTACGTGGATTCCGAACCACTACAAACATCCATGGGCATCGCCGGGACTCGAACCCGAAACCTGTGGCACCGAACGCTAGACACTCGGCCATCAGGCCCTCATATCAAAATATACACTCATGTCCATAAATTAAGGATAATTCAGAATCACACAGAAATTGAACTCTAAAATAAAAATTTCACCTGTAGAATTATCACACACATCTTGAAGAAGAATATGCAAATTACAGGAAACCACCATATGGCACGGATGGTACGTCACAATGACGAGTGTAAGAGAGGGGTATATAAGGAATGGTGGCAAAGTAAAATTGTTCACAAGCGCTTTAAAAAAGCCTTTCAGTGCAATAACCGCATAGTTTTGGCAAAAAGGAAGCATTTGGATGATTTTTTTTACGTGGTAGAATTATCGGACGACTGGAATGGGGACGTACCCAGCTAAGTATCCGAGGAACTTGGAATCACCCAGAGTGTCATCTCCAGGCTTTGGCAACGATTCCAAGATGATGGTAATGGGAGTAGATTTTACAGCACAGGTCGCCCCCGAGTTACAACGCCGAATGAGGACCGGTATTTAGCAGTTACTGCCAAAAGAAACAGACGGAGCACAGCATCAGAGCTGTCTCGTCAGCTCTCTTCAGCTACCGGTACGATAGTTTCAAGGCAGACCGTGTACAGACGCTTAGGGCACATTGGTCTATATGCTCGTAGGCCTGTCAGATGTGTTCCACTTACCGCAACTCACTGTCCCCTGCGATTAACCTGGAGTAGAGAGCATTCATTGTGGACACCGCAACAGTGGTCTTGTGTGATGTTTTCCGACGAGTCCAGGTTTAGTTTGCAGTCTGATTCTCGCCGGACATTCATATGGAGAGCGCCAGGTACCCGTTACCACCAAGAGAACACTATTGAAGGACACCGTTACGGTGGTGCAGGATGGCTCGTTTGGGGAGGAATTTTTCTTGGTTCCAGAACTGACCTGCATGTTCAGAGTATAACGATGACAGGCCACATCTATCGGGATGTCATTCTGGAACAACATGTACGTTTGTTTCAGGGCGCCATGGCTGCTGAATTTCTGTTTATGGATGACAACTTCCGTCCTCACCGTGCAAACATTGTAGACGAATGCCTTCAATTGGAGGATATCACCCGTATGGATTGGCCAGCATACTCACCGGACTTGAATCCAATAGAGCATGTGTGGAATATGCAGGCCGACGAATGTATCCTGTCAACCCCCTCCCACCTGTCAACCGGAACTTCGGAGGGCATTGCTTGATGAGTGGTGTAATATTCCCCAAGATCAGATTGATCATCTTTACGGACAGCCTATCATCCATAATAGCCATCAACAGATTTTTCAATACAAATAGCCAGGTTCAAGATCTCAGAAACATACTAAACACAATCAACAACAAATCAATAAGCCTACTATGGATTAAAGCACACGCAGGTAACAAAGGTAATGAACGCGCCGACTCTCTAGCCAAAGAAGCAACAATGAGAAGTACACATCAATCGAAAATAAAAAAACCAACAAACCTACTAAAACGAGAACTAAAAACCAACAGCCTCAAGATATGGCAAGAAGAATGGGGCAATGGGATCACAGGAAGAAGAACTCATCACTTTCTCCCAACAGTGTCCACAAAAATGTCAACAAACACAAATATAAATTACTTTGTTACGGGTCATGGTCCCTTTCCAGCATACCTATACAGGTTTAACATTAAAGATACGGACAATTGCATTTGTGGCGAAATAGGCACACCGGATCATTATCTATTCTCTTGCTCTCTAACAGTCTCAAATCATGCACTACAACCAAACCCAGAAACATATGAAGCCTGGGCAAAAAAAGCAGCAATCTCCAAAAAAAATAAAAGAAAAAATTATCAAGGTTATGGACTTTGTAACGCAAAATATAGACTATATCACACAATAAAAACTATAAACATGTCAATAATATTGTGATGTAACCATATTCCTTAACAGTTTATGTTTATCTATTTACTATTCATAGTTCATATCACTAAGAACCTTGTGTCAACAATTCTGTACATATGTATATAACTGTTATTCTTTTGTCAAGTTGTCTAAATTCCTTTTTAATTTTCCTTTTAATATATATTAGATTTTTTTAAGTAGTTTTAGTAGAGCGGTTGCTGGCGGAAAGCATGGAATACATGCTATTCACCATAAATCACTCAAAAAGGCCTAAAGCAAGAGTTCCTAGAACTCCTCACGATTGAGAGCCGTTCTGGCGTGTTGATATGCACCAGACAACTCTCAAAGCGGAACGGACCCAGTGATTATCACTGATTAGCAACAGTGAACTCAGCCAAAGGGCTGCTTGCGTTACCAGAGTGGTTATTCAATCCTCCTTTCCGTAGTTGTGCAACCAACACTGAAATTCCGTTAATTCGGGAAGGCCAGTGGCACTCCTGCGGCGTTCAAGATCAGATTGATAATTTGATATTCAGCATGCCTAGGCGTTGTAAGGCCTGTATTGCATCGTCCGGGAGACATACTCCATATTAACCATCATACTAACCCTGTTATACTGTTTTTTGTAAATAGGTTCTTTTTTTTGAAATTTGCTCCAGGGTAAAAATCGCAATTTTTATTAATTATGTCAAACATATAGCATCTTTTTTTTGCTCTTTACCTTTTGTTTAATAAATAGACTTTACAAATAAGTCAAATTTGTTTTGCTTCTGTCTCTTTCTTTGCTTGAACTTCATTATCCTTAATTTATGGACATGAGTGTACTTCGCATATTCATTATCATTTTAAAGCGATCCCCGAATACGCGCAAGCAGGTGAACCTTCACCGCTTCAGAACACCATTTGTATTAAGAATGATATATCGCTCGGTTAAAGTTCGCTTGTTATTTTAATCCGACAGTATTGTGTTTGAATGTAAATCTAAAACCATCCTATTTCAAAGAAACCTAGTTCGTTGGAAATCGATTATTTATTAACTCACATGGATTACAATATACATTACAGTAAATTTTATTAATTGTTGTTTTCATAATCGAGAATTGTGACAACTGATTCAGGGTAAGTCTGACCCATTTTTGTCAGTTTCGAGAACTATGACTTTTAACAGTCCTTTGTGAACATAGAATCTTATACATTTCTTCTTCATTTCCTCAATGACAGAACTGTAACCTACCAAGGAAACAATAAAAAATACAACAAGGGCATTCCACAAGGGTCGAGCTTAGGCCCCATTCTTTGGAATGTCTTCATCAATGATCTGGTCCTCAAAGATTTTGGCCCTAACATCAATTTTCAGGCCTTTGCAGATGACGTCCTACTTATGATAAATGCACCTGCCTCTTATTGTTTCACTCGAGACAGCAAGAAGGCACTTTCTACAATAGAGAACTGGACCATTGACAATCTCACAACCATTCGAAAAGCTCCTTCACCATCCTCTCTAAGAAACATTCTCACATTCCAGCAATTAAAATAGGAGCCAACAAAATCAAGTACACACAGCATCTTAAATACCTAGGACTCCACTTTGACCCAAAATTGAACTGGGTGTTCCACCTTAACACCATACAAGACAAATTAAACAGCCTACAACAGAAACTGTACAGAATTACAAGAGCCACCTGGGGCCTTAATCCAACAGTCAAGAAAGACATCTACAATAAAGTAATTAACAGAATCATCCACTATGGTCATGAGATATGGTACCAAGGTAGAGTTAAACAAGATATTAAACTCAACCAACTGCAAAGGTCGGGACTATTAAACATTACTAAATGCTACAAAACTGTCTCCACAGACGCCCTACAAGTATTGGCGGGGGTACCTCCAATAGATATCCAAACAAAGCACACCCACAAGATGTTCCAAATTAAGAACCAGTACAAGGAAATCCAAACCCAAGGTCTTGCCTTCCATCCAGGTTCCATTACATTCCTGAAGCCGATACTACCTCCGTGGAACAAAACATCCTTCCACTGGAGCCACTATAAGGACAACCTTCAGGGCACACTGATCTACACGGATGGTTCTAAAATGAACAACAGAGTCGGAGGAGCTTTCGTAGCTTATAAGAACAACGTCGAAACTTACCATCAATGCTTTCGACTAAATGACCAGGCAATGGTCTACATGGCTGAATTAACAGCCATTGATAAGGCCATTGACTACAGCATTGCTGAAAGCCTACCATCCTCCAACATCATCACCGACTCCAGATCAGTGTTGCTTGCTCTGGAGAATGTCAACTGTATTGACCATAAAATCTTGGAATTAAAAAACAAACTCAACAACTTCACAGGCGAAATTCATCTGTTCTGGATCAAAGCACATATTGGTCATCTTGGAAATGAAAGAGCAGATGTGCTAGCCAAAACAGCCACAAACCAAGCCAACATTGACTTCAATAACAAATTTGAGCTGCAATCAATTAAAAAACTAATTAATAATGACATAATGAAGGAATGGCAGGACCGTTGGAGACAATCACATAATGGAAGAGACGTTTTTGTTCTTTTCCAGAATGTCGACATCAAAAGGGTTCAGGGAGATTTCTTCCTGATCCAAATTATATCCGACCATGGTACAATTGCAGCGTACCAGGCCAGATTATTTAAAAAAGACCCCCTCCTGTGTGTGTGGCCATTCTTTTGAAGATCATTTACGACTGCCTGGAATGGGACGACATAAGAAGAGGGTTTTTCCCTTCCAACCACAACATAGAGCTACTACTTGCTAACAAGAAGTCCAGGCAGGGTATTCGGGAGCTCCTGCAACGGAAACTACAAGCCCTGCTCAGATCTCTTGATGATAATGAACTTTAATCCCTTCCAACCACAAGGTGGTCAACATAGAGCTGCTACTTGCTAACAAGAAGTCCAGGCAGGGTATTCGGGAGCTCGTGCAACGGAAACTACAAGCCCTGCTCAGATCTCTTGATGATAATGAACTTTAATCTCTTCCAACCCCAAGGTGAACATAAGCTGCTACCAAGAACGAGGCAGGGTATTCGTAGCTCATGCAACACAAGCCCTGCTCAGATCTCTTGATGATAATGAACTATAATGAACTTTAATCCCAAGAACTGTAGCTTTCCATACTTCGGACATTTATTTCTTCTCCAGACAAAGGACTAATTTTTTTCAGACTGTAACTGCTACTGCGACCTTATTGTATTCAAGAACTTCATTTGTAAACTCTCTTATTTTTGTACTGTATATATGCTGTAAATATTTTTTGATTACTCAATAAACTCGGTGTACGCCATGGTTCCATGGATGTGGCGGAAGACCAAGGTGACAGATCAGCACGGATGCTTGGTTCTGGGCCGGGCCCCTCTGGTATCTGAGCAGGATTTATTGTGGCAACACAGTTCATTGGTGTCATGTGCCTCTTGGCTGGACGATTATCCTTATCCCCTATACATTTCTGCCTTCTAGAATGGCGAATAACAAAGGTTAAATTGCCTGGCATGTCATAACAGAAAACATTATAATCTCATCGTATTACAATATATTATTTTTCATTATTATATGTTTCTAGGTTTACAGTTTAAAGTTCCATAGAGGAAAACAAAAATAAGTTTCAATAAAAATAGAATCCTGGCTAAATGATAACATATAAGAACATTGACATTCAAATATGTTGGTGAACTGTACCTAAAGATGCTTCCCGTTTATTTCCGAAATATTTCATACTTGTTATTACTTTCCCGTTTCTCCAACAAAACACTTGCACACTGCACATTCGAAACTCATATTTTATTCTTGCAGTAATAAATAATTTATTGCTTGATATTAATAAGATTAAATACGTGTTTTTATTCTGCATGTAACAGAAATCTGTTAATTTTTAAAAATATATTTAACTATTGTCTTGAGGTTGAGTCCGTTTTCAGCCCTTGTGGTTTCTCACTAAACAGAAGTTGCATATTACCCTTAATTATGGGCTAGTCGCCTGCGACGGGGTCTGATGGACCTGGTGTAGATTTTCCTGCTACAATTTAAAGGAAAAATTTCTATCCGTTTATTTTGATTTACTGATATCGTCGAAAGACGTTATGCAACGCGTCACATGGACAGCAAATTAAAACCTGATTAGTTTTAATTTTTAATGCATTAAAATTATTTTTTAAAAATTGTGATCACCCAAATCATTCGTAAAGGGGGGAAAAAATTACGACAAAAGAAAACCCCTCAGAGATCCCCTAGAAACCCCTTTTGTCGCTTTACTGTCATCTTCTGTACGCGAGGCCTAAACAGAACGGGGCTTACTGTTTAAAGTGGATTCCGAACCACCAGCAAACCGATGCGATGTTGTTTCTCTTATAGATTTTAAATGACTACAATTTTCCAAAAAATCTGCTAATGGAACTCGAATATCACTATTCGTTTTCCATTTTGTAAGTCGTTTCAAAAGAACATTTACATTTTTAACTGTTGTAATCGGCAGAATTATTGCATTGGGTGGGATTAACGAATTACTAAAGTTATTTCATCATCATCAGTGCCGCAACAGTCCCATGGCGGGCCTAGACTGGCTGCCTATTGGTAGATTTCGGAACAGGAGATGTTTTTTCTTTTACGAGGAAGGGTTGTCAGTCTCATGCTCTGGGGCAGAGGTAAAGATTCGATCTTTGACCGCGAGGTTGATGGTTCAAATCCGAACGCATAATTCCTTTTTCGCATACATTATTGCTACGTTGTGCTTTAAATTTTCTCATGACTTTCCGACTAGTAATTAAGTTAGGTTTTTATTGTACGCTTTTTTACCCCTTTTTTTCGTAAGGAAAATAAAAGGACTAGAAATAAAAAATATAAAAACAAAAATAAAAATTATAAAATCAAAAATGTAATAAAAATTATAAAATCGAAAATCAAATAAAAGTTATAAAATCGAAAACAAAATAAAAATTATAAAATGCATAAAAAGAATTACGGTTCTGTGATCGGCCTTTTTTTTGCAGGGACGTGTAACGATTTTTACCTTTCAGATCCATCCATTGGCTCCCACCGTTCAGCATAATCCTTTCAGTGTTTGTAAACAAGTTTTGTTTACGTTTTTCATATGTTTACGGCATCGACAACTGGTCCCTAATTGTACCGAATTTAAAACTGAACTTTTAACTTCTTTTATTTTGTATCTTACTTTCTATCAATAGTATTTTTAAATCTTTTTTTTTTAAGTACCTACTTTAATTTGAATTTTTAGAAACTTTTATCTTTAATTTACGAACAATAATTAAGCAGCCTATTAGAATCCTAAACATATTTATGAATTAAGATGAGGAGGTTTAAGGGGTATTTCCCCCTGTTGGTACTCCGTAAACGGTACGCCAGTTGCCAGTTGCCAACGCGTAGTCATAATAAACGGGGACCTACGGTTTAAAGTAAGATTCTGAATCACTACGAACATCCATGGCCTTGCCGGGACTCGTACAAGACACTTGGGGCATCTAGCGCCAGAGCGCTAGTCACTAGGCCATCAAGCCCGCACTAAAGTTATTTGAGTATTCTAATTTTGTGATTGATCGTATACTGAGCTTACATACTGCATACTTGCTTTTGTGTTTAAAAAATAACTTCGTCAATCGTGTGATGGCCAATTGGTACCACAGGCGTCTGTTTCGAATCCTGGCGGTGGCATGGATGCTTGTGAGGTGATTGAAATCTTGTCCTTAACTGTAGGTCCCGGTCTAATGAGTCCAAAGTGTGCACAAAATGACCGTAGAGCGACAGACAAAACCTTCGTTGAGTATGGTTTAGGTAGAGCATAATTCGTAAAAGTGAATTTATTATAAAAAAAATGGAATGTATTGAATTTCCGTATTTCTAATAAAATGATTAAATTTCTAAGAAATGGAAAATTGCATAAATTAAAAAAAAAATATCACACTTCTAGGGGCATAGCCAAGTGGCTATTGCTTTGGAGCTCGGTACCGCAGATTTCGGGTTCGAGTGCCATGGATGTTTGCAGTGGTTAGGAATCCCCTTTAAGCCATAGGTCCCGGTCGAATAGGATCATAGAGCATTGTGTGACTCGTGTCATTAGTCATATCTTGAAGCTACAGGTGCCTCCTGGGTAGTGCTAAATGAATCAAAGAGATGCAACCTTTGCATATGGAATGCAGACTAACTGTATGCCACTCCACTGTGTCCCAATTGATTTATTTTTCAAAAACAAAGAGAGCGATGTTGTATCGAAACAACTGCAGTTTCAATCCGCCTTCGCAGTCCGCGGCTTCTCAACGCAGCCTTTTCCTGTATTGATGGGTGTTTTTGGAAGCCAAAAGAGAACTTAATTCGATTTCGATATCCGAATCTTAAGTTATTATAATTAGTTTTCCAAGCGTAAAAATCTTCTTAAACACCGGGACTTTTGCAGCTTCTTTGTGGACTTGGGGCCGATTGAGCAGATAATGGAGAACACTAAATCGATAATTCTGAGGCCTAATCATAATAATTAATTTGCGAATAGAGGTGTTATGACAGAAAAAATCGGAATTAAAGCAGCTCATCTCGTAGAATATTTTAAAAGTGCATCGAATCTAGTTAGGGAAACCGACTGTGTTCCTTTATTTTACAAATTTAAATATTTTCCCATACTTGTTCGTCTCTATATTATCTCCAAATCTGTAATTGAATTTTTATTTGTTGTACTACAAACGTATTTGTGCCAAAGATTTTGAATCTGTTGCCAAAATCTTAACTGTTGTAAATTTGTTGTTGTAATACTAAAATTCTTTTATTAGATTTCAGAGGACTTAAATTTTCCTAAAATGCTATTAAAGTATCAAAAAACTCGAATGTCACTTCTTCATTTTCCTTTTGTTAATGATTTCAGAAGAACTATTGTACATGACAGAATGATTGCATTGGGCCGGATTAACGATTTACTAAAGTTATTTCATCATCATCAGTGGCGCAGCAGCCCCATGGTGGGCCAAGACCGGCTGTCTACTGGCAGATTTCGAGACGTGAGATGTTTTTCGTTTTAAAGCTGGGTTCACACCAAGGTGTCAAGCTTCGAGGCATAAAGCGTATACCAATCACAACCCTCGGGAATCGAACGTTGAGGTTTGCTATTGGTCAACGCTTCATGCCTCGTCACTAGACGCCTTGGTGTGAATCCGACTTAAGAGCCTCAGCCTTATACCCAACGTTCTACAGTCATACTAGACCGGGAACTACGGCTTAAAGTGGATTCCGAACCACTACATTCATGGCACCGCAGGGACACGAACTCCAAGCCTGTTGCATCGAGTGTTTTATCTCGTTTTATTTATTCTCAGTTGTTGAAAGGAAAGAAAGGAACTGTTTACCGCGCAGTCCAAATGGAATAGGAGAAAAAACCTTTCTTTTCCGAGTTTGAGAATTCTAAACCTTGGCAAAAAGATTACCGAAAATTTCATTCTAAAAATTGATGCATCTACAAATCCAACGCTGCTAAATCTCCCGTATTATGATCCGACCACGCGCTGACATGCGAAAAAACGCCCGCCTTCTATTTACTTTCAAGACTTCAGTTCATTCTCCGTGGCTAAAAGAATTCACTTTGACTCGGGGTGAAAAGCTCTATGCCAGACATTTCACTCTCTCGTTTTGATGCGAACTTCATTCTCCGATTCCAAAAAGAAGATTCATTTTCAGTTTAGAACCATTTTCCCACCACTGTAGTTTATTTTGATAGCTTCGGCAATCGCTCTTTTCTTTCAAGGTCGCTCCAACGCAGAACTTCGAAACGATATAGTTTTGGTTTGTTTATAACTCTGCCCTCCCCTTTCCTTTTCTCTTTCTCCTCAGCCAGCCAGAAGTTTTCGTGGTTTCGTAACGGTTATTTTTTAACTCGTTTTAATTGCCTCAGTTTTTATTTTTAAATACTTTTGTGAACTATTATTTTAAATTTTGCATTTACTAGCCTTTTTACTCCCGTAAATTCTCTCTGAGCATGGGTTCGTTTAATATTCTTTCCTTAGCTGATCTTTTGGATTTAAAATTATGTTTTAATAATAAGGTACTTACGTATTAACGGTACCTTGGCGACAGACTTGGCGGTTTTTAAGTGTCGCCAATCTTACAGCTACAGATTTGGCTGTTTTTAAGTGGCGCCAATATAACGGCTGCAGATTTGCCGAGTTTTGACGCCATTTTGTAGTGCTACGAAAATGCGTATTTGGGATTTGCCAGAAACAGAACAAGATGCAATTTTATTTTTTCAGGAGCGAAATATTTTACAAAACAACGAAAATGTCCCAATTCCCATGACATGAAACTTTATTTTGGTGAACGTAAGTTTTGGAAATGCAATTTCAGTCATTGTGCTCATCGTGTCCGTTGACTACTTTGTGTTTAAATGAAGTGGTTTTGACTAATTTGTGTTTAAATACAGTGTTTTGAATTTTGAAATCGTTTTGATTTTAAATGAAGTGTTTCATATACATTTTATTATTTGGAACAAAAATTTTAAGTGTTGATTGGCGCCACTTAAAACCCGCCAAATCTGTAGCTGCGGTTGGCGCGTGTGCTCTTTATTGGCGCAACTGTCGCCAAGGTACCGTTTATACGTAAGTACCAATAATAATTATAGATATGGAGGTACGGGAAATTCCCTGGTACTCCAACTAAACACCTACCGTTACGTTACGTTACGTTACCGAGTTTGAGTCGTGCAAAGAGTTATTTTCTGAAAAACCAAACAAGTGTGTATCCTCATCTTCTGCGACACAAAAGCCCATGTCACGGTTTTCATGGTTGGGCGAAAATGGCTCCTGTGCACCGCGCGGCTGAATGGAAGAGAGAAGTTTCTGTTTGGAACCGAGTTTGTACCTCGTGGTCTTTTTCTTCGGCGGATTTCTGGCAGATATTAATGGCAGATCGCAATTGACATTGAGTTACTTTTTTTGCTGTGTTACCCGTGGTTATAGTATATAGAGTATTCATATAACTTCTGATTTGTAATTAGAAAAAAAGAATCCCATTGACACTGACTAACAAATCACTCATTTGTAATAGAGGAAGTGAAAAAATTACACAGTCCAGTCCCAGAAGTTATGCACATATATACATATAGTATATACACTCAAGAGCCAAAACATTATGACCACCCCTACACTTTGCAATGAACTCGCCTGGTTGACGTGGAAGGCACGTGATCAGGTGGGAGCGGTACTTAACTGTATTAAGTGGTGGTATTAATCCATGCCAAGGCGGGTTGAAGCTGTGTTGCGCGCCAAAGGTGGGCCAACTCTTTATTGACAGGTGGTCATAATGTTTTGGCTCTTGAGTGTAACTTCCGATTTGTTATTAGAAAAAAAAATCCTATTGACACTGACTAACAAATCGGTCATTTGTAACAGAGGAAGTGAAAAAATTACACAGTCCAGTCACATTAATGTGACCACCACCTACTTTCGATGTCAACGTGAAATAACCCATCACAAAAGACAGGTGGCAGCACATTGCAGTGGAGTGTACATAAAGAATTCCACTTAAAGCCAAAACATACAAGAGTGTATATTGTGGCTTTTGACAGGTGGTCACATTAATGTGACTGGACTGCGTATTTAACCATACTAATTGATAGGACTGAGAAATCAAAAGTGGTTCGTCTATAGATAAATGTCATTAACAAGAAAACTAACTGCCACGGATTAAACTGGCAACTGGCGTACCGATTACGGAGTACCAACAGGGGGAAATACCCCTTAAACCTCCTCATCTTAATTCATAGATATGCTTTGAATTTTAATTGGCTGCTTAATTAATGTTAGTATATAAATAAAAGATAAAGTTTCTAAAAATTCAAGTTAATGGTACTCAAAAAAAAAAGATAAAAATACTAATAAAAAAGTAAAATGCAAAATAAAAGAAAATAAAGTTAAACTTAAATTCAGTATAATTAGGGACCAGTTGCCGATGCCAAAACTATTGAAAAAAGTAAACAGAGTATGAACTCATTTGAAATAAGACACAAGTACAACAGGGAATTATGCTGAACGGTGAGAGCCATTTGAAGAGTGATGCTGCAAAGTAAACAAATTATCCACACACACAAAAAAAAGGACATAATCAGGACCGTATTTTTATAAATTTTGGATTTTATAGTTTTTATTTTTATTTTTTTTTTTGGTTTTATTCCATCCTTTTATTTTCCTAACAAAAAAAAGGGGTAAAAAAGCGTACAATGAAAAGCTAACTATTCACTAGTTGTTAAGATAGGATTGTGGTGCACAACGTAGCATAAATATAAAAATAATGAATTTAGACCACGGATTAAAGCATGCAAATTAGTGTGGGTGAAATTCAGTGAAAGCATGGAATTTCTACGTTTTAAAATGAATTAAATAAATCTCATTGAAATAGATTTCCAATTTTGAGCTCTTATTTTACAGGTCATTACGTTATTCATTTACTATTATAAATCTCCGGACTTCAGTTGGTGCAGAGTATAATTTACAGTATAATACAATTAAAAATTCCAAACTATATCCTTTAATAAATGTATAAAATGCAGATTAAATACAGTGTATTCTATTTGGGGTCTGAATAGCTGAGTGTCTCGAGCTAGGCACCACAAGCTTCGGGTTCGAGTCCCGGCGGTACCATTGTTTGGAGGGGTTCGGAATCCATTTAAAGCGGTAGATCCCAGTCTCATAGAGCTTTGTGGGGGTAGTGTTAGTCGCCTAGTAGACTCGTGTGTATTGGGCTGCTCACAGGGAAATTAAAAAAGAAAGTTGCTGTTTAAATTGAAAGGTAACAAAGTGTTATAGAATAGCTGGTGACAAGTACAGAAAAATAGTACATTTTAATCACGAAGATTCTAACTTTTTTCGTTTTAATGCAGCTGGCAAACAGTTAGACAGCTTGGTCTTGGATGCCTTAAGGTAAGCGCTGCACAGACGTACTCACTTTGCATGACCCAGGCGGCGCGTGTAACTTGAAGATAAGCCACAGACGCGGAGTAACAATGCCCCCCTGCAACGCTCTACGATCCTATTAGGACCGGGACCTACGGTTTAAAGTGGATTCCGAACCACTCACAAACATCCATGGCACTGCCGGGACTCGAACCCGAACCCGAAACCTGTGGTACCGAGCGCCAGAGCGCTAGCCACTCGACCATTCAGGCCCCAATGCTAACTTTATAAAGCCTTAAACTTATTTGTTCTTAAATTTGAAACAGCTTCTTTAAGACTTTTTTAATACGCTTTTATTAGCTTCACCTGTATGTTTGTATGTATGTAACTGACTCTTTGGGCTCGATTTTGGGACTAATGTCACCATCTACTGGCGAGTCAGTCAACTGATCAAACCCTACCTATTTTGTATAATTATTTTGTTTAATCTTAATTCCTTTTGTTTTATTTTACTTTTATCTCAAAATTCTCATTTTAACTTCAACCTTTTTATTTTTGGGCATCGTCAACGGACTCTTAATTGTACCGATAGCTTTAGCTTTTTCGATCTTCTGCTTTAATTGTTCTCAAGCAGCAGATGTTTTTCCTAAATTTCCAAAATTATAATTTAAAAAAACTAAAAACACACACTTTTAGAGTAAATCAAACTAAAAAGTAAAAAATAAATTAATAGTTTAAAAACACTAAAAAAACACGCTTTTAGAGTTAATCAAACTAAAAAGTAAAAAATAATTGTTAACATAAGAATAAAATGACTGACGAGAAAATGAATGTCTCTGTTCCAAAAGCGTGGGGTGCTTTGTATGACATTTTGAAACTGCATTTTGTAATGAAACTAGTGAAAAATTATAACGATTGATATCGAGCACCCCACGCTTTTAGAACAGTGACATTCATTTTCTCGTATGTAATTTTATTCTTATGTCAACAATTATTTTTTACTTTTTAGTTTAATTAACTCTAAAAGCGTGTTTTTTAGTTTTTTTAAACTATTAATTTATTTCATTGCCGACCCAAGATGCCGAGAAAAGTGTTTCAACACTTAGTTTGTGGCTATAGCAGCCATTATCTTTGTGATGGCATTCTATTATTGAATAGATTTGGATCGCCTCAGCAGTATTTCATTTCAACGTTTGTTCCAAGGGGGGGTTGAAGACTTAAAAACAATACTATAAAAGTCCTTTTTAAGTCGACTCCTGATGTCGAATCAACTCTGACTAATGCATCCCATCTCTGATAGCAGGAAGGCTTTCTTTTGCATAAAGGATGAGTTGGGTGGTCCCAATTCTTGAAAAATAATTTTAATTTATTAAAAAGTGGAAACTAATCGCGGATTTTAGGGTCTTAATTCAGTGTCTAGTGAAGTATTGCATACCATCAAAATAAATAAATGGATGAAAATATTTTATTTAAATTGGTGAATCAAAATAAAAGGATGAAATTTTTTTTCTTTTAATTCTTTGTTGTTACTAATCTCCCTGGTGCAGGTTTGAGCATGCGCCATGGAGGAGGGGAATAGGCATCTTCACTTTTAGCGAGGAACCACGAATGCTGACTGAACCTCAAGACAACGCTCTGCGATCCCATTAGATCGGAACCCGTTCTTCTGTTGTGATGGAACACCCGTAGGTAGAAGTCTGACTTGGATGCGGGGTAGGTTTGCCACACTTACAGTCATATTAGACCGGGACCCACGCCTTCAAGTGGATTCCGAACCACTACATCCATCCACCCTATCCCATATCCATGTCCCCGCCGTGACTCGAACCCGAAAACTGTGACATCGCGCAGTAACACTACCCCCGCAACGCTCTGTTAGACCGAGACTTACGGTTTCAAGTAGATTCCGAACCACTACACACATCCATGGCACCGCCGGGACTCGACCCTGAAACCTGTGGCACCGAGCGCTAGCCACTCGGCCATCAAGTCCCTTTTTTGCATTCTACAGCTGATAATAAATAATACGAAAAAAACCTGGCAACAAGAAAACAGCCAAGTACAAGAAACAGCCTTCAGGAACAGTTTCTTGAGAACAACATTCATAATCATGATACAGAAAATCTCGTTGAGTCCACTATCACTAAGTTTATTAATACTTGTCAAGTCTCTGAAATTCCTATCACTAAAGCATCTTTCGTTATTAATTGTATTTACTCACTGAAAATTAACAAAACTCCTGGCATAGGTAAAATTACTAATAAAATGTTAAAAAACCTTCCTTTCAAAATAATACTTGAGATATGTAAAATTACTGATTCTATTCTTCATACTGGTTTCTATCCTAAGTCTTGGAAAACAGCTAGAATTCTCCCAATTCTTAAATCTGGAAAGGATCCTACTTCTCCTATTAGTTACAGACCAATTTCTTTACTCTCTTCTATTAGTAAACTAACTAAAAATGTCATCCTGAACCTCCTTAAAAGTGAGTCAAATCAAAAGAACCTTCTCTTCCCACAGCAATTTGGATTTATCGAAAAACTTTCTACAACTCATCAGCTCTACAATCTCACAGAAACTGTTGCTGAAGAATTTACCTGAAAATATGAAACTGCTGTAATTTTTCTTGATGTGGTCAAGGCTTTCGATAGAGTCTGGATTAATGGATTGATTTATAAACTCATTTCTTACAATTTCTCTACTTATTTGATACAAGTAATTCATAACAGACAGATATATACTTTGATAGATACTTTCAGATAGATACTTTGATAGATACTTTCAGACAGATACTTTGTTGTCGCAGTAGGGAATACTGATTCTTCAATTCGTGATATTCACGCTGGTGTACCCTAGGGCTCTATTTTAGCTCCTTTCCTCTATAATATCTTTATCAACGATATTCCACAAAAGAACAAAATCAAAATTAGTTTGTAAGCTGACGACACTGTAATCTTAACGCAAGGCCGAAAAACTTGCACTATCCAGGAAAATTTGCAAAATTATATCATTGATTTAGAAAACGGACTCATTCACTGGAAGATAGAATTAAATGTAGATAAGACTGAAGCAGTTCTTTTCACTTGCAAAAACTCCTATAACCCTCCTAATATTAAAATATATATTAATTATATCACCTGGTCTAAAGAAACTAAGTACTTAGGAATTATTCTTGATAGTAAACTTAACTACAGATCGCATATCTACAACCTTAGAAATAAATTCAATACTCAATTTATAATTATCTATCCTTTAATCAATAGAAATTCAGCTTTACCTCTTAATCTCAAAATTCTAATATATCTCTCTTATCTTCGCCCAGTATTAGCTTATGCTAACCCAGTTTGGGGTTCTGTTGCACGTACTAATTTTGAAATTATTCAAAGGCTGGAGAATAAAACCTTTAGAATGTTAACGAATTCACACTGGTACTTTCGTAATGACGATATTAGACGAGCTCTCTCGATTCCATGTATATGACAATTTGTTTACAAAATTTCTACTAAATTCTACACTCATGTCCATAAATTAAGGATAATGAAGTTCAGGCAAAGAATGAGACAGAAGCAAAACAAATTTGACTTATTTGTAAAGTCTATTTATTAAACAAAAGGTAAAGAGCCAAAAAGATGCTATATGTTTGACATAATTAATAAAAATTGCAATTTTTTCTCCCTGGAGCAAATTTCAAAAAAGAACCAATTTACAAAAAACAATATAACATGGTTAGTATGATGGTTAATATGGAGTATGTCTCCCGGACGATGCAATACAGGCCTTACAACGCCTAGGCATGCTGAGTATCAAATTGTCAATCTGATCTTGGGGAATATTACACCACTCATCAAGCAATGCCCTCCGAAGTTCCGGTTGACAGGTGGGCGGGGGTTGACGGGCTGCAATTCGTCGGCCAAGCATATCCCACACATGCTCTAATGGATTCAAGTCCGGTGAGTATGCTGATCAATCCATACGGGTGATATCCTCCAATTGAAGGCATTCGTCTACAATGTTTGCACGGTGAGGACGGGCGTTGTCATCCATAAACAGAAATTCAGCACCCATGGCGCCCCGAAACAAACGTACATGTTGTTCCAGAATGACATCCCGATAGATGTGGCCTGTCATCGTTACACTCTGAACATGCAGGTCAGTTCTGGAACCAAGAATAATTCTTCCCCAAACGAGCCATCCTGCACCACCGTAACGGGGGCGTTCAATGGTGTTCTCTTGGTGGTAACGGGTGCCTGGCGCTCTCCATATGAAAGTCTGGCGAGAATCAGACTGCAAACTAAACCTGTAATCGTCGGAAAAGATCGTATAAGACCACTGTTGCGGTGTCCACAATGCATGCTCTCTACTCCAGGTTAATCGCAGGCGACAGTGAGTTGCGGTAAGGGGAACACATCTGACAGGCCTACAAGCATATAGGCCAATGTTCCCTAAGCGTCTGTACACGGTCTGCCTTGAAACTGTCGTACTAGTAGCTGAATAGAACTGACAAGACAGGTCTGATGTTGTGCTCCGTCTGTTTCTTTTGGCAGTAACTGCTAAATACCGGTCCTCATTCGGCGTTGTAACTCGGGGGCGACCTGTGCTGTAACATCTACTCACCTTACCATCATCTTGGAATCGTTGCCAAAGCCTGGAGATGACACTCTGGGCGATTCCAAGTTCCTCGGATACTTCCAGCTGGGTACGTCCACATTCCAGTCGTCCGATAATTCTACCACGTAAAAAATCATCCAAATGCTTCCTTTGTGCCATAACTATGCGGTTATTGCACTGAAACGCTTTTAAAGCGCTTGTAAACAATTGTACTTCTTTGCCACCATTCCTTATATACCCTTCTCTTACACTCTCGTCATTGTGACGTACTATCCGCACCATCTGGTGGTTTCTTGTAATTTGCATATTTTTCTTCAAGATGTGTGTGATAATTTTACAGGTGAAATTTTTATTTTAGAGTTCATTTTCTGTGTGATTCTGAATTATCCTTAATTTATGGACATTGTATAATGATATGCAAAACATCAATAACCCTGTTTTAAATATCCTACAAAATTACGGTTTTGATATTTCTTCCCGCAAACATAGCAAAAGACCTCGCACTGATCTAAATATTTCAAATTAATTCCTTGTCCTGACGATTTTCTCCTGCTCTGACTGATTTATTACTTTCAACTGCCTAGAATGAAAAAAGTTCGCTTTTCTCCTAAGCTATTTTTTCTCCTAATTTGACCTTTGCTCATTCTGTTTTTTTATTTATTTATTTATTTCTGATTACATGCAACTGATTTCATCAAAATCTACACTTTTGAAATTATTGTTATTTTTCATTTTATAATTTTTTTTAAATAAATAATTCTTTTTTAAAAAAGGGAATTTAATTATCTATTTTTCTTATTAACTCAAAGTGCATGAGACCACCGCTATGCTTCAACATTTTACAATGAAGGAGCTAGTGGCCGCTACGCGGCCAAGGATCTCCGTATTAATCTACAATAAATCATAAGTGCCCGTGAATGTGTCCATTTATTTATTTTTACTTTTTGAAACGCGTCTCGTCAACAGAAAGGAGAATTTCACGTTTGCTTTCACCGGATTTCACTCGGACGATAAAATTTTTATTACAGTGAAACTCGCGGTCAGAAAATAATCTTGAAATAAAATTTTAATTTTTGCCAAACGATTGAAGTCATTTTAGAAAATTAAACTTCTTAATAAACTGTCTTCAAACGAATTCTACTTTTTAATTTTCGTTTTATTTATCAATCTTTTGATAAATATTTCCGAAAGAATTATTATATTTTGTTAATTTCCGAAAGAATTATTTATTTCTTTTTATTTATCAATTTAATAAATTTAATTTTCATTTTATTTATCAATTGTTTAGTCAATATTTATGAAAGAATTGAGATTCCACTTTGTGGCAACGGATGGATTAATTGTGTTCTAAAAAAATTTTTTTGTGATACGACTGTTTATTTTTCTTAATATTTAACGAAATGGAAATATTTTTTCATCGTTCCTTTAAAGATATTATTATTATTAAGCCTCCAAAATAATAGTTTGCTTTCTATTTTAAATCGATAAAAAAAATGAATACGCACGAATTTTAATGAAGGTATGATTTTTGTCGATGATTTTATGTAAGGTACTAAAAAAATTTAATTATAATTAGAAGGGATCCTTTGATAAAAAAATAATTTTTTGTGTTAATATAATTTTGATTATACTAGTTGATGATTATTGTAGCAATTACAAAATTTTGAAAATATTATAATTTAAAATGAAATTAATATTTAGTAGTATATATAATAAATATTTTTGAAATATGTCAAGTAAGTGCCTATTTGTGTTGCGCAATGTTATAATAAACTACATTTTTTTTTATTTTTTGTGTAGGAAGTATTATAGCTGGCTCATCTGGTAAGCTACACCTCATCTCCAAGGCGACACTTCATCTGGTAAGCTACACCTCATCTCCAAGGCGACACCTCATCTCATCTGGTAAGCTACACCTCAATCTCCAAGGCGATAAATCATCTGGTAAGCTACACCTCATCTCCAAGGCGACACCTTATCTGCTTAGCTACACCTCGTCTCCAAGGCGATAAATCATCTGGTAAGCTACACCTCATCTCCAAGGCGACACCACATCTTGTAAGCTACACCTCATCTCCAATGCAACCTACTCTGGTAAGCAACACCTCATCTCCAAAGCAACACCTCATATGGTAAGCTACACCTCATCTGGAAGGCGACACCTTATCTGCTTAGCTACACCTCGTCTCCAAGGCGATAAATCATCTGGTAAGCTACACCTCATCTCCAAGGCGACACCTCATCTTGTAAGCTACACCTCATCTCCAATGCAACCTACTCTGGTAAGCTACACCTCATCTCCAAAGCAACACCTCATGTGGTAAGCTACACCTCATCTGGAAGGCGACATCTCATATGCTAAGCTACACCTCATCTGGAAGGTGATACCTCATTTGCAAAGCTACACCTCATCTGCTAAGGCGACACCTCATCTGGAAGGCAACACCTCATCCTCTAAGCTACACCTCATCTCCAAGGCGACGCCTCATCTGATAAGCTACACCTCATCTCCAAGGCGACACATCATTTGCTAAGCTACACCTCATCTCCAAGGCGATACCTCATCAGGTAAGCGACACCTCATCTGGAAGGCGACATCTCATATGCTAAGCTACACCTCATCGCCAAGGCGACACCTCATCTGGAAGGCGAAACCTTATCTGGTAAGCGACACCTCATCTGGTAAGCGACACCTCATCTGGAAGGCGAAACCTCATCTGGTAAGCGACACCTCATCTGGAAGGCGACACCTCCTCTCCAAGGCGACACCTCATCTGGAAGGCTAAACCTCATCTGGTAAACGACACCTCATCTGGAAGGCGACACCTCATCTGGTAAGCGACACCTCATCTGGAAGGCGAAACCTCATCTGGTAAGCGACACCTCATCTGGAAGGCGAAACCTCATCTGGTAAGCGACACCTCATCTGGAAGGCGACACCTCCTCTGCTAAGCTATATCTCATCTCCAAGGCGACACCTCATCTGGAAGGCGACACCTCATCTGCTAAGCTACACCTCATCTCCAAGGCGACACCTCATCTGGAAGGCTAAACCTCATCTGGTAAGCGACACCTCATCTGGAAGGCGACACCTCATCTCCAAGGCGACACCTCATCTGGTAAGCGACACCTCATCTGGAAGGCGACACCTCATCTCCAAGCTACACCTGATCTCCAAGACGACACCTCATGTCAAAGACTCAACTTCCACAAGCAGTAGTCAGAAAGAGTTCTTCACCACCTACGGAAAAGAAATCCACGACACTGATAAAATGCATCCTTCTGCGTCCAATGAATCTAAATGTTGTGAGAAGTACGATTCTTTTTTACAAATGAAGACGAGAAGTGAAGGGGTACGATAATATTCCGACAATAGTTTCATGAATGCCAAGTGGCGCGCGACATAACAGACATCCATTCAGTGTATTGCACAAAAAAATGTATTTTTTATTTTTAAGTGTTGTTTCTATGTTGTAGAAAACATTGGTGTTTTTCACAAAAATAATTAATATGTTTAAGATCTTTAAAACGAACTGAAATATTAAATCAATATTCTGTGATAATTAAAACCCGTTTCGTTTAAGGAAGCCAATGATCCACTTCACCTTGCTATAAGGCATATTTTTTTTAGGGAAACCCAAACTGTTATTGGTTATCTTTCGTAACAAGAAGCTCTCACCGTTCAGAAGTGGTCTCCCGACGAACGCAGTATCATGAGCGCAGATGGCACAGTTCCAATACCTCCGCCACCTCGGTGGTTGACTGGGGTGCCTCGACGGTACTGCAAGTAGGCTAAGGATGGGCTGAAGGTGAGGGCCTTGTTCTGAGATAAACAATTAAAACAAGTGGTTGTTTCAGGGTGCAAAACAAATAGAAAATATGTAAAATGTTGTAGACTTGAAGCATGGAATTCGAAATGTTCAAGAAGGCATCGACGACATCATTATTACTACGAAAAAGGGCATAAATATTGACATGAGCACAGAGACAGGAATTGTCGAACTCAATAATTAGGGGAAGGGAAAAAAATAAGTCTAAAAATATGAAAAGAGAGCTAGAAATGCTTTAAATACAATAAAATTCAAATGCAATTTGCATACGTTATCAATTTTTGAATTAAATTTTTGTGTGAATAATAGATAATAGATGCTTTGTATATTTACTAAAATTGTAATTCACGATGACTGTAAAATAAATTGAGTTAACTTTAAGTACGTTCCTCTTTTAAATTCTTTTTTGTCATTAATATATGTCCATATGAACATATGTCCAATGATAACTATTATCTAATTAGATTTGATTTTTCGAATTTTATATTTAAGGGAAAACTATAATTTTATTCTAAATCGCAAATGACTCGTATTTTAAATTATCCATCTGAATTTTGAACAAATTATATAAATGTTAAATAATTTAAATAACACTTCGGTTTGACTTTAGATTTATTACTTTTACTTAATAACAATAATTTAGTGTTTCATTTGTCCCTGTTTCTCTGTACAACGAGGAACCTGCTGCTCTAAAGCCAATGCAATTTTTATTGAAATTAATCATGGTTGAAAATTGGGGATTAAACCCAGTGGTAGACATTCTGGATTAGAAATTTATTTTTTCTCCTCCCAAACATAAAGAGTTTTTTTAAAACTTCAGTCGTTGGTGGAGCTTCAAAGAGGTGTAATTTCGACGAAAATCTAACTTGCTGTTCCTATATTAATCATATTTTTTTTGAAAATTATGACTCTCGCATTCGTACTTTATACTCTCTCATTCAACGTCAATGCCCATTGAAAACAAAGTATTTATGGTACATCTGCGAATCATTTTTTTTTCGAAAATAAAACTACTTAGCAAAAAAAACCTTCAAACATAACGGACGAAACACTCATTACGACGTGTAATTACGTGTTACGATTTTGTAATTTTTATGTATTTTTATTTTGTTTTCAGTTTATTTAAATTAGTTAATAGATTAGTTAATAGATTTAAATTAGTTTAATTAAATTAGTTTATTTAAATTAGTTAATATTCAGTTTATTTTAATTGTACCGATAACTTTTACTTTTTCGATCTCCTGCTTTAATTGTTCTCAAGCAGGAGATGTCTTTTTTAAATCCTTTTATTTTTTTAAAGTTTTTTTTACTCTTTAATTTAACCAACTTTAAGATGTGTAGGTATAAGTGATTCGTTAAACTCCATTGTCTTGGGCAACGGTTACGGAGTTCCAAAGGAACAGACCAGAAAGAAGGGATGTTAAGAAATTTACACGGAAGTCGAGGGCACATGCAGCAGTGTAGTCGAAAATAAGCGAGCTCATTTGCAAAAGTGGATTTGGTTCTGTCCCCCATTTCCACTCGTCCAAACAAAACGACAACAGCATCTGCTCTTCCATTTGTTAGAGGACGCAGCCCGAAAGACAACGTACTTTCCTTGGATTGCGTGGTTACTCCACCGCAAACTCTGTAAAAATATAACTGAAAAAAAAATAACATTTTTGTCTCCTTCCTTCATTATCCACGTTTGTTTGTTCTCATTGTTCGTGAACCAGCTGAGGTCGTCCTATGGCATGCATCCCTTTCTATCAACAATGCCAATCGTTTTACGACACTTTTCCCCTTGCAATTCTCATCGTTTCACCATCGTCCACTGGTTTTGTTAAATAAAAAAAAATAATAATTTCCAGTTCTTCTGATTTTATCATTCAAATTGGCTCGTTCTAAATTTACTACAACTTTTGAATTGATACTTTAATTTATCGTTCGCAACTGTGTGGATGTGCTCCAGTAAGCACAGGAACACTATCCTTATTCAATCTCATCAGCATACCCTCTACCCTGATACGCCAGTTGCTCCTATGATGTCATTCCTTCAAACCAATCGGAATAAAGAAAGGCCAACCGCTACCGTGTCGTCATTCATTCAAAGCAATAGGCGGAAAGACACGGCCACGATTAGCTCTGTCGCATTTATCTAAACCTGGGATCAGATCCGAAGAATCTTATTTGGATAAGGGTGCGATACTAAATGCACAACACTTAAAACTTCTTCAAAATTTTTACGTTCAGAGAATCACTCCGCCATTTTTCACTGACGGACGTGTTTTCACCCCGCTCCTGATCCTAAACGGAATTTTTTGACCAGCGTTCTGCTGAGATTTGCTGAGTTACTCAAATTGATTAACTTTACATTCATCATTTTTAATTAAGTTTTACTTAACCTTCTCATTTTGATCATGAGTCAGACATCGTCTGGCAACTTGGAGGAGGACCCTCCACCTACCCCTCCCATCATTTTTCACACTGCCCCAAGAAAGCCCGGCAATAAACAACTCGGACCTCATGGAGACCGAGGTAATCGTACCGAGCAACACACCTGCTCCACCCGTGAAGGACATCTCTGATGAGTATATCCTCATCAACCAGGGTTTACTGAGGAAGGCCTCTCACTACAAATCGAAGCTGACCGAAACGGCGATGAAAATTGCCAAATTAAAGGTAGATGACCCGGCCACAAGCCAACTGCACTCCGAGATGGCGAAGCTGTACAAACAGATCGACGCGATCAAACACGAGTTTGGGATATCATTGTTCCAAATTCCATCGATCGGCGAAATAGAAGAACGAAGCAAAAGGGCTCTTTACGCGCGAGAGTTGCTCGCAACCTCCTCAGCCCCTGCCCTACCGATAATGGCCGAGTCCATAATAAACCTCACAAAAGACTCAACCCAGATCCGCAAGGAAAAGAGACCAGCGGACGCCGACGGCTTCAGACTACCATCGAAGCACTTAACATCAAAACAGAACTCTGCACCTGCACGCAATAGCCCTACAGTTGCCCTACGCAACTCTTTCAATGCAGCAGGAAATCTGAACTCCATCCCTGCACTCAACGAGACGGCCGTCTATGACGCCGAGCCGCCTCCTATATTCTTCCAGCCCAAGAGCGACTGGAACTCGGTGCTGACCATCCTGAAGCTAGAGGTACCCTTGCTTCAATGCAAATATACCGGTCGGTTTATGAAAATTCAAGTCAATGATGACGATGATTTCCGTAAATTGACCAAGTTCATGGACGACCGGGGGCTCGATTATAAGAGCTATACCCTGAAGAAAGAGCGCCCCATCAAAATAGTCATCAGGGGATTGTCCGCATCCATCAACACCAGTACCATCACCGAGGAATTGGCCGAAGAAGGCTTTGGGGTACTTAAGGTCTCCCGCACGTCATTTATGACACAAAGGTAACAACTACAATTCTAGATGAACCAAAAAAAAATATTTACATAAGTTTAATTTGCAATTCAATGGTTTTAGTTACAAATCAAATAAATTTTATTTACAAAACAACGTCCGAAATAATATAGTAGAAAAGCAAAACAGAAGGAAAACTGATATAAAAAAATTGAGATTAAATTAATCAATTAAAGATCCTAAAGTAATTTAAATAATTTTTCTTAAGAAATTTGTATATTGTTAATTAAACAATAACTTATGAATGGGCGAATCACTCCTCACATTACATTAACTTCCCAAACCCTGAAAAGAGGAGCCATTGTACAAAAGATGATGTCGTGAATCTTTTATTTCACCACAAGAACAAAAAGCCATTTCCCAAAATTCTTGATTAGTAAATGACGTAGTAGCAATGGTCTGCCATTACTTGGCCAATTTAAAATCAACGAGGCATCTTTTTGTAGAAATCTTCACGATTAATTTATAAGAATTTATTCTCAGTTTTGAAATGCCAGACTTGAAAACTCGTTCTTTAACTGATTTGCAGAAAATAGAATCTGTACCACCCTACAGTTTGGCGTGCTTGTCTGCTGGTTCGTTTCCAGAAATCCCCACGTGTTCGCTTCATATCAGATACCATTAAGATCTCTGAATATTTGATTTCAATATGGGAACAGAGGACATCGTTCGTTTTCAGTTTTTCGTTCGCTTATATCATTTGGAAGACTGAAAACAGGTCTTACCATGCGACTAAGATGACAGCATTATTCACAAATGCCGATGTGGCTTCAAATTATATTCAACTAACATTTACAAAACAAAAATTAAGTTGAATTTATTGATTCAAATTACAATTTTACACACAATAAAAAGAAAAAATAATTTATAAAATTTAAGTATATTCATATTCGATACTTTGTAACATAATCTACTCATATAAAGGAGTAAAACAGATAAATCATTGATATCCAGTCAGATGTATCAAACCACCTCATAAAATTAAAATGTAAAATAGTACGGAATGAAATGTATTTGATTTGGTGCCAATAGTAGCGATAAATGTCCTTTAATTCACTGCAGTTTGAAATGGTTACTTTCCTCATCGTGACGACTTGAGAACCATAAAATACATCTTCGGAAAAAAATAAATTTGATTACGATACCCAATCTCATATTACACATCAGGGTCTCAATTTAAAACGCATTTCAAATTTTAAAAAATGTGAAACATTTTGTTAAACTTAAATGAATACACGTCCTTTGAAATATATTTTTAGCGAATTAATCAGAAATAAATTGTGTTCCACAGAACAAATACATACCGACTTGATCCCTTAATATATAAACTACAAATATAATTTATCTTATCAAATATAATTTATCTACAATATATCTTTAATAAATATTTTAATCTTTGAAGAACATCTCTTCAAATTAATAAAAAATTTATTTTGCAAAAATTGAAATACAGAAATAATATTTTATAAAAGAATTCTATAGATTTGGATAACGATACTAATTAACTTCGGCCACCTACTTGTCGAAAGGTACATTCCGATAAAACTTATTCAAATACATTAATAATTGAAAACAATCTAAATTACTGCCTACACAAGCATGTTTGCTAGAAATAAAATCTTTTTTAAACAAATATTAAAATGGATTGAGCTCATCAATGAGAATCCTCTTTTGCTAAGATCACACGTTGCAGATTTGTTTTCATAAGGCACCTCAAAAGTTCACATCGAGAGAAGGCTTTGCTGCCCATAAAATATGACAAATTAAAGATACCTCGGTGACCCTTTCCTTCATGAAATTCCGTGACGATGCTTTGGGACAAATAGGAGACTTGCAGAGCGGTTCTCAAATGTGTGTCCTCATCTGCTTATTCAAACTGCATTTAATAGAAAATGTTTTAGCACACAACGAGCATTGAAAAGGGCGCTCTCCTGTATGGGTCCTCAGGTGACGCTGCAGATTACTGTTCTCACTAAATGCTTTGCCACACTGAAACGGGCACTTGAAAGGGCGCTCTCCGGTGTGAGTACGAACATGCTTTTTCACGTTACAAACATTGGATGAGTGGTATTCGCAAAAGGGACATTGGTGTATCTTCACATTGCCTTCATATCTGCTAACAACATCTGCAAAAGAAAATAAGAATTAGCTTGCTTTTATTGATTGATATTGGAAATGAACTCAAAAATCCAAAATCATTAAAAATGTACATGCATATATTATATAAATATATGGTGATTCGATGTAAATATAAAAATAATAAATTCAATTTATCATTATATTCATAATGTGCATTGCCCAATTTTTATTGGGCATATATATTGATATATATATATGGACCTAGCATCACATTATTTTAAATTGCAAATAGCCACTTAAAAGTAAATTATATAGATATATAATTTATTATTAGGATAATAACATTTAATTAATGGAATAACGTATTCTGCGTAAAGTATGTATTCATAAGGTAATAATAAATAAAAGAAAATAATTATGTCAAAACCACTATAATAAAAATAACACTTGAAAGACATTCATTAGAGAGCAGTATTTGATGAAAATATTTCGTAAAACTGAAAAATATTACTGAAAAAACTTTTTACATAACTTTTAAACTGCAAATCAAGTGTGATCCACAGAACAAATACATACCGACTTGATCAATTTCTATCTGAACTACAAACATATTTTCGTAATAAATCTTCAATAAATATTTTAGTCTTTGAAAGCAAGTTTCAAAATTTTATTTTTGAAAAATTATTTTGAAAAGATTGAAATAAAAAAAATATTTAAAAAATGAATTTAATGGATTTCGATGCATCTTAATTATGCTAACTAAGCTTTCGCAACCTATTTGTATTTAGTTGCATAACGATAGAATTTATTCAATTACACTATTAATTGGAGAAAATTAAGACTATTAGGTACACAAAAAAATTTACTAGAAACAAACGAACAATTAAAATCGAAACAATTAAAATCGAAACAATTAAAATCGAAAACAAGTATTAAAATCGATTGAACTCATTATTCATAATCCTCTTTTGCTAAGATTACTCATTGATTCATTGATTTGTTTTCAAATGGCCCCCCAAGAGAAAAACCGGACAGAACATTTTGCCGCCCATAAAATATAGCAAAAGAAAGAAACCTCGGTGACCTTTTCCTCCATGAAATTCTGTATGCTATTTAAAGTGAGAATTACGTAAAAATGCTTTGCGGCAAATAGGAGACTTTTAGAGCGGTTCTCAAGTATGAGTCTTCATGAGCTCATATTGTATCTTTACGAGAAAATCTTTTTTTTTGACAGGAAGATCGTTGAAAATGATCCGGTATGAAGTCTGACATGACGCTATAGTCCACTATTTTCCCTAACCGCTTTGCCATATTGAATAACACTTCTCAGCTGTGATTCATCAGATTGAACATGCTTTTTCACGTCACCAAGATTTGATGAGCGGTATTCGCAAAAGGGACACTGATGCATCTTCACATTGCCTTAATATCTGCTGACAACATCTGCAAAAGAAAATAAGAATTAGCGTGCATTTATTGATGGATGTTAGAAATTATGTCAAAAATTAAAACTGATTAAAAATGCAAATGCTTATATTGTATATAAATATATATAGAGATTTAATGAACATATTAAATTCAATACGCCAATATATTCACAATGTATATTGTCGAAATTTTGTGAAAAATTTTATACACAATAGATTACATGAGAAATTATAAAGTCAAGACAACAGAAAATAAATGAGCGCAGGTAAGTAAATTCATTAAAGAAAAAAAAATCGAAAACTGTATACATCACATTATTTTAAATTACAAATTGCCACATCATAATAAATTGTGCACATACAAAATTTCTATAATAATAACATTTAACTAATGTAATAATGTATTCTACGTAAAGTATGTATTTAGAAGGGTATAATAATTAAAAGAAAAAAATTACAACACTACAGTAATTACACTTGAAAGACATTAATTAGAGAGCAATATCAAATGTAAATATTGCGTAAAATTAATTATATTGATATAATCTGTTAAAACAGTTCAGGGTATCTGCTGTCCGGCCAACTTTCTTTAAGTGTGGATATTTGAATCTGGTAGGGAAGTAGTTGATTTCAAGCTGATTTTGAAACGCCCGATATCCTCTTACTTCCTTAAAATTTCCAACCACCCAGCCAATGTTTCAACAAGTATTACTTCATAAATCCGTTACCGATAGCAACACAGGTAAACGGGTTCGCAAGGTATATACAGAAATTTTCAATACTTCATTCCCACGCTTGTTTCTGAAAGAGAGAATCGGCTGTTGTAATAAACCTGTAACAAGAAAGCTATTCATTAATTTGTTTTTTCAGCTTTCTGATATAATCTGTTAAATACAATAATTCCCAGAGCAAAAAATTCGAGATGGCATATACATCTTAAAGGCAGAAATGAAAGAAAGTAATAAAAGGATGCACATGTTGTTTCAAGTGAGAATTCCATGAAAATGCTTTAGGACAATTTTGACACATATAGGGTCGTTTCCCAATTTGTGTCCTCGTGCGATCAATCCAGCTTCACTTTTTAGAAAAACTTCAGTATGAATACTAAATTCAATTGACTTATCGTTCAGAATCTTTTCTGCAAAGATTGCATTTCGTTTATCTATTTTAAAATGACCCCTTTGAGAGTTCATATCGAGAAAAGGCTTTGCCGCCCATAAAATATAGCAAAAGAAAGAAACCTCGGTGACCCTTTCCTCCATGAAACTTTGCACGCTGTTGTAAGTGAGAATTCCGTGAAAATACTTTGTGGCAAATAGGAGACTTGCAGAGTGGTTCTCAGGCATGAGTCCTCATGTGCTCGTTTAATTTATCTTTATGAGAAAATCTTTTTCCACAGAAAAAGCATTGAAAAGGACGCTCTCCGGTATGGGTCCTCAGATGACTCTGCAGATTACTGTTCTCACTAAATGCTTCGCCACACTGAAACGGGCACTTGAAAGGTCGCTCTCCGGTGTGAGTACGAACATGCTTTTTCACATCAGTGGTATACCTTGAACGGTATTCACAAAAGGGACACTGATGCGTCTTCCCGTTGACCTCACAACTGCTGACAACATCTGCAAAATAAAATAACAATTAGTTAGCATTTATTGATTGACATCAGAGTTTAAATCAAAAAATTCAATCATACGTACGTATAATTGAATTTTTGTTACTATATTATATAATTTTGTTACTTTGTTTTGTGATATAATTGAATTTTTGTTAGCTTATATATATATATATAAAATATCGCTTCAATATTCCTTCGCGTCGCGAATGTCTGGCTAACATTCGTGCATCTTTTAGACGTTTGTTTCACTTTTCAAACAATCGGTGAGCGAAGTGTTTCTTAAAAATTTCAATTCTTGCATATATATTTTTTTTTGTTCTGACTGCTCTGAGTAAACGCTTTGCCACACTGAAAAGGACACTCGAAAGGTCGATCTCTCCTGCGAGTACGCACATGCTTTTTTAACGTGACAAACTTTGGATGAGCGGTATTCTCAAAAGGGACACTGATTCATGTTCACATTGCCTTCATATCTGCTGACAATAAGTATTAGTCTGTATTTATTGATGGATATTAGAATTTAGCTCATACCAATTCAAATTCATTAAAAATGCACATGCACATTATATATATGTATGCACACATACATACATATAATGTTAAATTCAATAAACCATTATATTCATAAATTGTATTGCTAATTATTTAATACATAATAGACTATATCAGTAACAAGGAAATCAAGATAACAAAAAAGAAATGAACACTGGTATATAAATTCATAAAAGAAGAAAGAACCATCACATTATTTGAAATTACACATAGACACATGATAGTAAATTGTACACACATAAAATTTAATTTCAACAACAATAACATTTAATTTATGGAATAACTTATTCTGCGTAAAGTATGTATTCATAAGGGAATAATATTTAAAAGAAAATAATTTCAACATTACAATAACAAAAATGATACTTGAAAGACATTCGTTACAGAGCAATATTCGATGAAAATATTTCGTAAAATTCATTATATTCATATAATCTGTTGAAGCAGTCCAGGTGATCTGCCGACAGGTCAACTTTCTTTATGTGTGAATATTTTGTATCTGGTAGAGAAGAAACTGATTTGGAGTTGCGTTTGAAATACCTGATATCTTCTTACATCATTAAAATTTCCAACCACCCAGCCCTTTTTTCACCAAGTATTACTTCAGAAATCCCTTACCAACAGCAACACAGGTAAACGAGTTCGCAAAGTAGATACAGAAATTTTCAATACTTCACTTCCACGTTTGTTTCTAAAAGAGAGAATCGACTGTTGTAATAAACCTGTAACAAGAAAGTTGTTCATTAATTTGATTTTTCAGCTTTCTGATATAATCTCTTATATACAATAATTCATTGAAATAGAACAAAAAATTCGAGATGGCATGTACATAATAAACGCAGAAATAAAAGAAAATAAAAAGATGCACATGTTGTTTCAAGTGAGAATTCCATGAAAATGATTTAGGACAGTTATGACATTTATAGGGTCGTTTCCCAGTATATATTCTCGTGTGATCTGTCAAGCTTCGCTTTTCAGAAAAACTTTTCTCGCACGAAGAACACTGAAAAGGGCGCTCTCCTATGTGGATCCTCAGATGAACCTTCAAGTCGTATTCCGCACCAAATGCTTCGCCGCACTGAATCACACACTTAAATGGTCGCTCTCCAATAGGAATTAAAACATATGTTTTCTCATTAGCCCATTTATATCAGCGATATTCTTCTTACATCTTGCACGCACGTCTTCTCACAATCTCTGAAAATAAAAAAATAATAATTAATCCGGATTTATTGAGAAATATTAGAGTTTTAAGTACAATTACATGTTAATAATTTAATAAATTCAATAGAATTACAATTAAATTTAGATGCAAAAGGTCTAAGATCAATAAATCTTGCAAATTTATTATTATTTACAAAAACAATGGGTTAAAATCTAGGATCCTGTACCCTTTGTGCCAAACACATCGCCAAGTTGCCAAGTCGGTAAGTAAGCATAGAAATGAATGGGCCAGGTAGTTTGCGCGGTAAAATGATATTACGCCAAAATCCTTTACTGTGTTGCCAAATCGCCAAGTAAACAGACAAAAAGGTTGCCAAGTTCGGTGTCATTGTAAAGTGCTGTTTCGCCAAAATTTATAGCCAAACAGTGCTTTTACGCCAACATTAGCAGCCAAATAGCTATTACCTCAAAGTTTATTCCTGAGAAGGCTTTGAAGCCAAAGTTTATCGCTTTAACGCCAAATATTATCACTATCCCTTATCGCCAACATTTATCGCTTTATAGCCATTTTTCACTAAGCAAATTTTGTTATATAACTTCTTTTAAGCCAAAAAATGCTTTATCGCCAATATTTATCGCTTTATAGCCAAATTTTTTCACTAAGGGAATCTTTTTTTTTGAGGCGCTTTTACGTATTGAGTACGTAATTTACGTACTCAATAAAGTAAATTATCGTAAATTATCGTAAATATCGTAATTTACGTATTTTACGTAAGTTGATGCTTTATCGCCAAATTTTTATCACTAAAATTTTTTATATCTGGAATACTTTTGCGCCAAATGAAACCGCTTTTACGCCGAAATTTAGCGCTATTATGCCAAGAAAATTATATCTAAAATGCCTTTACGCCAATTTATATCGCTTTATCGCCAAATTCTTACCACTATTATGTCAACTTTTTAATGTTTTCTTTTTACGCCATATATTGCCGCTTTAACGCCAAAATATATCATTATTTTGTCAACATTTTATTCCTAAATTGCTTTCACACCAAATTAAATCACTTTATCTCCAAATTATTATGTGGAATTTTATTTTGCTATGTCACAAAAAAGTATCGTTTAAACAAACATAATAATCGCTGTTAATTGATACAATTTCGTTACGATAAAATTTCGCCGAAGTTATTCGCCACCACACTTTTCATGAACAAAAAATAAGTCATGTTCTTTACGAAGCCGAATTCGAATGATAAATTAATATTAACAAAAGATAAGAAAGAAGAAAAAACTAGAGAATAACTTACCTTTTATTGTGGTGGAAACGAACATTTTATTCCATCGGTGAAATCATAAATTATTTTGCGGATGTCACATTTGTGCTGCCGCCGCCACATGCACTCTGCCAGATAATTATCAAATGTTCCGGACACATTATTTTATTAATATTAATTTATTTTAATTATTAAAAATTTAAATTGTAACGTTAACTAACGTTCTAAAAAGCTAAAGCTTCAAATATTCCGAGCGAATTCCAATTACGGTTGTCAGAAAATCCTAACTAAACGAACATCTTTAAAAAGGAAATTAATTATTCAAGAATAAAATATAAGTTATTAATAAATAAAAAAATCGTTTTCTTGTTTGTTTCTTACTCTCCTGAGTGACAACTTCATAAATATTGTTTATGTTCTGAATCAGTGACCGTCGTACGTTGTAAGAATAAGTTCGGAATAATCAGTAATTTATTGGAATACTAATTTAAAAGAATATATATTTCTGTTCTTATTTACTGCAAATAAGTATTCTGCATATAATAATATAATCACAATAACAATAAATAGTCATTTTGTTGTTTGGAAAATGAAGCTACGAATTCCTCTAATTATAGTATTGCAACCCTAAAGAAATTGGCGGAAAATTGGCGAAATATTCAGGGTTGCAAGATTGGCGACTTCCTCAGGGGTACAGTATCCTAGATTTTAACCAAACAATGAACGCAGAAATAAAGTAAAAAGAAACTGGTTGTTTACAATATAACGTGTTAGTTATCAAATTGCCAATACTGGGATACAAGCAATTTCATCCACATCCATTTAAAAACCTTGTTAGGTTCATTAAAACTTGGAAACATAAAATGCATTTCAGAGAGTAAAAACATTGCAATATGATACCAGTTATACCTCATCTTATGACAAAATAAAAATTGCAACATTGGAAAATAATTAAAAAAATTTGATTTGGTAATGGTTCTATTATTTGAAGTGTGCCCACAAATTGAAACATTCCAGTAGATTAAGTTACACTTTTTTAATTCGACAAAAAAAGGTGAGATCCTTTCAAATGCAACACCCTCCTTGATTACTTTCCTGTGTGGCTTTTTATAAACATATTGAGAGAAAGCCCGCGAGAAAAAGCTTTGGAATATATTGAAACCCATTACGTACATTCTCCAGCATGAGACTCCATTTAATTATTCGAAGTATTACCTTTAGAAGAAAATCTTTTCTTACAAATAACACATTGAATCCCTTGCGCTCCAGTGGATGTGCCTTTAGTTGAACCTTCCACTGAATCTTCTGAGTAAACGTTTTGCTATATAAATATAAAAGACGACGATCTCCAATGTGAGGATCCATAATTGGAGATGAATCTGGATGAGAATCCGGGTAGGTCTCCAATATGAGTTAAAACATTAGTTTAAAGCATTACTATGTTTTGATTAGTGCTATTGGTAAATTGTAGACACGAACTATTTCTTCAGGTAAAAAAAAAAAGATTCTCTCTTAACTCTGAATACTGACATTCAAAGATTCAGTCTGAATCTTTCCGTAAGATTATTGCATCGAATTTACTGCTAAGAAAACACATTTACAACCCGAGGAATATTAATCCTACATCTTATCTTACAATAGTTCTCTGGTGAGGATTCATTACATTAGGTTACAAGTTGTTTAGGAAATTGATTATATTAGGGTTTGGTTTGTCCTCTACGGTTATTATTTGAAATCTTTGACCTAATGAGACCGGGACCTACAGTTTAACGTAGATTCCGAACCACTCACAAACATCCATCCAGGATTCGAGCCTAAAGCCTGTGGTGCCAAAGGCCAGAGCTCTAGCCAATTAGCCAACAGACAGCTGATTATAACAGGAGTTACTAGCGCGGACTATAACATTAACGCCTTCTCTTAGTAGATGTTAGACGACGCAGACTGACTGTCACATGAACGGGCACTTCAGAGCTACCGCAGTTATCTCGAAACATGTTAGATATTCAAAGAAATTTCCTTATTTTATGTGTATTTATATGATAAAACAAAAACTGCCTATTTTAGTCTCATCTTTTTTAAATGCCGGATATCATCTCCGATAAGCCTGATGTCCCAGCAATTCGGGATCAAATTCGGAAGTAAATAAATACGAAAATATTCATCTACTTTCTTCGAGATTTGCATAGATCTTACTTAAAATCTGAAAGATTCCGTTAAACTAACTTAAAGTATAATGCGCTTACTTTCCCTAATCTAACCTAAATATACAATGAGTATATACATTCATGGATGAGCGTCGTAATACAACTTTTACAGGCAAGCGTGATTTAATTTACTGAATAATTTTAAACACTGTAATTCACAAAAACAACAATGTCATAAGTATCGACAAAATTGAACTTTCCTCCGTTTCTGTTCTGCCGGATTATGGCGGCCTGATGGCCGATTGTGTAGCGAGCTGGCCTTTGGTACCACAGGCCGAATCGTACGGATACTCGTGAGGGGTTCGGAATCCACGTTAGACTGTAGGTCCCGGTCTAATTAGCCTTAAAGTGTGCATAAAATGACCGTAAAGCGGAAAAACCAAACCAGATTTGCAGACAAAAGTACAAAACAAAACTGCGCCGCCTATCGACGGAAAGAGAAACGAATTCTTAACATTCCCTACCGATAGGTTCTCCATCTTATAATAAATTATTTTCCAAAAAAAGTACAATGTATATAAGAAATGAAAGTTTTACAGTAATAGTTACAGTGATATCAGTTTCAAATATACATATAATGGAATTCAATGATGAACTTAAACACAAAATGTAACACACCACCGTAGAAAGAAGAATTGTTATTGTTTTATTTAAGAAATGCAAGTAGGAAGATTTTTTTTTTTTTTTTTTTTTAAGCCCATCTTATATTTGAGATTGGGCCGGTTCTAGTTCTGATCTTCCTGGTCTTTTGAAGACACCGATTCATCACATTCATTTTCCTTGTGCATTTCGAACGGCGAAAGAAGAGTTATCTCCAAGTAACATCGTACTGCGATTTCTGTTCTGTTTTTTACATTTTAAACGAATTTTCTTGCACTTCGACCCTGAATGGTATTCGAGACAATCAAATAAGTTTCTTTGACATATTTTAAACTCTCAACTGCATTAGAATCGGTTAATTGCTTACACCTGAAAATGGGTTGTGAATGGATGCATCCTAACGTACAACTATTTTTGCCATATTATCCACATTAACGATTTGAATTTCGGAATTTGCTGCATTTTAAATTCATTTCCTGTCGGAACTCTACGTTTTTCTAGAGCTCAGCATCAACTGTTTAAAATCTCCAGAAATGTTTCCCAACTCAATATCAATTCGTTGGTGAATTTAAACGAATTAATATTAGAGATTTCCCATAGAGGATTTGTATCTAATTCCAACTGATTTAATGATCTTGAATTATTTTCGGTTTTAAGAAGCATCTGTCTTAAATTAGGTGCAAATTAGCATTTAATTTTTAAACAATTAAATATTTCTTTAACATAATTCATAATAAACATCAAAACGTTTCTTCAAAGCTTTAATTACACTTTTGCATGTAATATTTGCTAAATAAGCTGTTTTGTTTTAAACTTAAATACTAAATGAAGATAAAATTTTTCTGTTGTTCTGAGAACTGATCGTTATTATTATCAATTAAGGACGTAAATGACATTTAAATGCCAGTCATTCAATATATAAACCTATGATAAACACAGCAACATATAAACCAGGGTAGATTAATTGAGAGTAATTTTTTTCAATTGCTGGAGTATTGACTATTTTTAATATTTGAAATACTATTTAAATTGATAATATTTCGAAAATTTACCTGCTGTGTGTCGGGGACAATCTGCAATTTATTAAAACTTCTTCAAAATCTGGCGGGTACACAGTGACATTCATTGCTAGATCTTCTGGTATAAAAAGTACTTTTTCGACGAAATGCAACTTTCGGAGAATGACGGGCAATATCTACAGTTAACAAATGGTAAAACTATCTCAATATTCATCCTGTTTGCCCTTTATATGTTTAACATATTTATTCGAGAGAGTGCCCGGCATCCAGTTTACTTTTGTTTAGAATTTCACCAAGAGTTCAATTTTTACTTCCACTCGTCACTGACCAATTTAAAGCGTTCACTTCGTAGATTAAATTCAAGGTCTGCACTCACAAAACTTTACAACACTTTAATTCGTAAAACATTAAATATTGCTTGCGTATCGAGAAGCAAAGAATCAGGATGACTGCATTTGTGCACAGACGCTTCTTCACCAGATTCACAGAGAAGAGTAAGAAAACAAAATGCGTAAAAAAGAGTTAGAAAGAAAAAGGTTCCGCCTATCGTCGGGAAATTCAACTATAAGAACTGACCCTGTCGCATTGACGCTCGAATTACTCAGTGCTTCGATTGTTACAAGTTTCAGCATGGGAGCAATAATTGCGGCTCCAAACTTGCATGTCTCAAGTGCGGTGGTCCCACTTCATCAAAAAATGCCAAATTACTGGTCTAATTGAGTCCCCCACCTGTATCAATTGTGGCAAGCATGGTTACCTCGCCTCATGGAGAGGCTGTTCCATTTTCCCAAGACTTCACGCAAGCCTTCCACTGCTACTGTTTCACCACCTATAAGACCCTTCAATAGCAATCCTGTAGACGAGCGTATCCCTTTTGCCGATGCACTCAAAAATCAGCGACAGCATCCGCCACAAAACTCACACACAATTCCCCAGGGAAATGTCCCTTCTATTTCAACCTTTAGGTGGAATAGATTCCATATCCGACCCACTACAAAGCTGCAGCAATCAAGCACAAAATAATGAAAGTATTTTTAACTCTTCTAAATTGCTCAGCCGAATAGTTTAATCTCGCTAAAGAACCAAAGACTACGCTTCTCAGTACTTCGTTCATTGCCAATAGTTATAACTGCGCCCCTTGTAGGCGATATCCTGCTCTAAAAATATCAATGCATCTAAACCGAGAGACACTTGAACTGATAAACCAATCGCCACGACAGTTACCCGACTCACCATCCGCGATTGCTACTCCTTCGCACATCATGGAGCATCCACCCTGCGCATCCTACACACAAATATTTCCAAACTTCAGATGGGAAATTTTGCAATTCTACAAATATTGGAAAACCAGCAAGGAAAAAAAATTCAAATACTAAAATGTTTTAGCTAACCGACTAAGAATTTTGTTATTTAATTTGTTGATTGCATTTAATAAGGAAAGAATGATGTCTATTCATTTACGAAATCAATCTCAAATTCGTGGGAAAATTAATCCATAGAATTGATCGACTTCATAACACGCGTTGAGGTGAACTTTTAACAGCTTTTGATTCAATCACTCCCTGCAACAATCTCGGTCTTCTCAATCTTCCCCAAATATCCTTCACTGCAGTCAACTTTTATTCTCCTAAATGATATGTCACCATTGCTTGGCTGGATGCAATGCACCATCAACTTCCTCCTACTTGCATCTTTCCCGATGATTTTAATTCTCATCATTCCCATTCTCTGTTGTTCTTCAAATTTATAGTTTCTAAAACTCTGATCATTTGGGTTTTATCAATAATAATCTGAACATTCCCAATGCAAGCTCGCCAACGCATATCACTCCATCTTCTTCGTTTCTTAATGGATCTCTCCATTGTCAGTGCAGATATATATATATACCTTAATTTCACTTTCTTCGTTCACTCGGATCCTTTCGACAGCCGTCATTTACCGATCCAACTATCTTTTCAACTCAATAATACTTAAAAAAGGGCTTGTTGGCCGACTGACGCACTCTGGCGCTCGGTGCCACAGGTTTAGGATTCGATTTCGATGAATGTTAATAGTGGTTAGAAATCCACTTTAAAACGAAGGTCTTGGTCTGATAGAACATATAGGGCGTTGGGCGTAGGGCTCATAACATTACTCCATAAAAAAAAATAATAAATCTCCTGTCTCGAAATCTGCCAGTAGGCTGGCGGCCTTGGCCCACCATTTCCCTGTTGCACCATTGAAGAAGAATACTCATAAAGCATGCAGTCAGATAATTATATGACCTAAAGTTTTTATTAGTTTGCCAGGCAACAAAATGTCATATGAATTCAATTCATACTCTGATTTGAAATCTTTCTTATCCAACACTTTAAACAATAATAAGAAGTATAGCAGAATATCTTATCGGTCAACTCTTCCCTGGTTGAACCACTCAGTGGGATACTTTCTATTACTACTACCACATCACATCATTGTGGCTAGAGCTGAGTTGCCCCTTTGCAGTTGGGCATGATGTAGGTGAGAAGTTTGATTGGGCTCTGCGATGCTCTACACTAATATGAGACCGAGGCCTTCGGCTTAAAGAAGATTCCGAACCACTACCAAAATCCAAAGCACCGACGGGACTCGAACCCGAAACGTGTGTTAAAGAGCGCCAGAGCGATAGTCACCCTGCCATCAATCCCCTTATGTGACAGACATGTGTGTGCTCCAAATTGTTTTTAAAACATTATGTACAAGAGAAAAACTGGATTGATTAATTTTTCAATTACATGATTTAAACCATTACATTAGAGATTTCATATTCAAAACATGTTCAACCACTGAAATAAGTAATAAAAAAGTAATGAATAAGTAGTAAATAAGTAATAAATAAAACTAAGATAACTGCAAGAAAAAAAGAAAAAAATGTTTGTCTGGGATGAAACATTAGTTCCGGTGTTGTTAATGGTGTAATAAATGTCAATTCATCAACTGCAATTTGAGATGCTTGCATTTTTCCATCGTAACGACTCGAGGACCTTAGAAAACATCTTCTGAGAAAATAGATTTTGTTACGATGCCCCCTCTCATATCATAGATTAGGGTCTAAGTTCAAAACGCATTTCTAATTAATAAAATGTTTTTTTTTTTTAAATCTATGTGAATGAAATTTTTGAAATATTGTTTTTTTATATATATTTTTAGCAAATTAATCGGAAACCAAGTGGTATCCATGGAACTAAAACATGATGACTTGATCCATTAAAATCTGAACAACAAACATAATTTCGTGATAAATCTTCAATAAAAATGATGACCTTTAAAAGGTAAAGATCAAAATTTTTATTGAAGATTTATTTTGCAAAGATTGAAATATATAAACTCGGAAAAAATATTTAGTGTAAGAGTTCGATGGAATTTCAATATTTTCTGTGATATTTTTAATTATGCTAATTATTAAAGCAGTTATTTCATTAGCAATTAAACATTACAATCCTTTTGGAACTACAGGAAAAATTCAACCTTCTACAATTCCTTCTTTTAAAAGTACGTTAACTAACTCAAAATAAATAAATACATACATAATGATAAATAAGTAAAATTTAAAAAAATTATAAATTCAGTTACATGTAGCACGCTAGATTAGTTCTAGAGTTCGAGATTTTATAGTCTTATTCATTATGCAATTTGTGATTACACAACTGTGGCAATCTATTTGTAATTAGGTACGTTAACCTAAAAATTTTATTCGTATTCAATTACACTAAAAATTTAAAAAAATTAAGATTAAAAAATACTCAAACAAATTTATTAAAAAAAGTTTTATTAAACCAATACTAAATTCAAATGACTCATCGTTCAGAATCTTATCTGCAAAGATTGCATATTGCTTATCTATTTTAAAATGGCCCATTTAAGAGTTCATATCAAGAGAATGCTTTAACGCCCATAAAATATGGCAAAGGAAATAAACCTCGGTGTCCTACACCTCCAGGAAATTTTGCGTGCTATTTTACGTAAGAATTCCGTGAAAATGCTTTGGGACAAACGCAGAGAGGAGCTCATTTAATGCATCTTTACGAGAAAATCTTTGTCCACACAAAGAGCATTGGAAAGGGGTCAGTTGACGGTACAGGATACTGCTCTGAGTAGATGCTTTGCCACACTGAATTTGGCACTTGAAAGGTGCTCTCCGGTGTGTATCAAAAGATGATATTTCACATGCCCAAGATGGTGTGAACCATATTCTCAAAAGGCACATTGATGCATCAACACATTGCCTTCATATCTCCTAACAACCGCTGCAAATGAAAATAAGAAATTGCTTGTTTTTATTGATGTTATATTAGAGTTTAATTCAAAAATTCAAACTGATTAAAAATGCAAATGTATATATTATATACAAATATATATTTTTTGATTTAAAGAACATATAAAAATATTAAATTCAATAAACCATTATATTCATAATGTGCATTGCTTAATTGCTGAAAAATTAAAGCAGGTATATTTTATCCTAAAAGAAAAAAATTCGAAAACTGTATACATCACATTATTTTACACATTAAATTACAAATAGCCATATCATAGAAAATTTTACACATGCAAAATTTAATTACTATAATAATAACATTTACTTAATGGAGTCACGTATTCTGCGTAGAGCTTGTATTCGTAATGAAAAGAAAATAATTCAACACTAGAATAATAAAAATGACACTTGAAAAACATTCATGATATATACATATAATTAAATTAAAGTAGACTCTAGAAGTTAAATGTAATGTTCAATATGTTTTACTCACATCAGTTAAAATCTTTCATCACATAAAAAAACTACTTTTACTAAGAAGCCAATTATGTTTATCTCCCCCGAGGGAAAACTGCACCCTCAGACACGCATGACAATAAGTATCTTAACAAATTGATGCTTGCAATTTTTTGTTTTTATTTTCGTCTGAATGTTAACAAAATACAGTTCTTAATATTTATATAGCTGACAGGAATACAAATATTTTTATTATAAATTAAAAAAATTTTAAAACTTAACAGTTAATTTTAACGAATAATAATTCAACAACTCAGTTAAATGCGCTGACAAATAATATTCTGGTTTCATGAATTAAAATGAAAAAAAAAAGGAACAAATTAAATCATTTGTACGACCGCAAATTTAATAGTACTTATTTTATGAGTATTACAATACAAAAATATAGAAAACATATTTAAAATTACACTGGATTTCTCCAATGAAGTGTCTTTAAATTATCTTCACACTTTCTCCAAACATTTATAAATCAAATATTACACGCGATTTATTGATTCAAACTTCATTTTTTTTCCCAATAAAATGAGAAAATATTTATAAATTTTAAAAATATTCATATTCGATATTTCTGTAACAAAAATTTTAAAGAACCGATGAATGCATCTTAAACGTCAAAATTATACAAATGATACTTTTATAAATTTTCATGCTAACTCCAGTAGAGTTGGGAGAATTCGTGATCTATATAATTACATATTCTAGTGTGTTCTGATTCCTTTTTTTGCATATACAGGCATATAATATGCAGATTACCTTTTTCGTAGGAAACAAAATATAGAGCAAATTATCTATTTTATTTCAGAAAAATATTTAGACGTAGTATTTCTACTATCAGTACAACAAATTGTTATTGCATTGGTCTTATAAAAATGAAGTAACAGCGCACAATCTTTCACGAAAATCTACGATAAAAAAATTAAAGAATAAAAACCTAAACTTATTCATAAAAAAAAGGAATTAAAGCTAAAATGGTCAAACATTCTATAAATCCGATTATGAAATATATAGCAGGCATCAAAATTTATATCGTCTTATTACAATTTACTCTTAAAATTAAACTTTGTAGCCCTTTCTCTTATGCACTTCCATATGTCGTTTTAAGTCATAAGGCTGTAAAAATCCTTTTTGACAAACAGAACAATTGAAGGGTCGCTCTCCAGTGTGAGTTCTTAAATGACGCTGCAGGTGGCTGTTCTGAGAAAAGGTTTTGCCACACTGAAACGGACACTTGAAAGGTCGCTCTCTGGTGTGAGTCAAGAAATGGCTTTTCACATGACCAAGATTGTGTGAGTGGTATTCACAATAGGGACATTGATGTATCTTCACATCTACTAACAATACCTGAAGAAGAAAATACAAATTAGACTGGACTTAATGATGGACATTAGAGTTTAATTCAAAAATAAATAGAATTTCAATAAATAAGTGTTCTTTTTCTCTAAAAAACCAAAGTATAAATTAAAAATTGTAAACACCAGATTATATTAAATTACAAATAGCCACATCATAATAAATTGTACCCAATCAAATCGCTGTAACAATAGTTTAATTGAATTAAGGGAATAACGTATTCTGCGTAAAACACGTAGTAATAAGTTTATAGTAAGTAAAAGAAACTACAAAATAATAATTTATGTAATAATAACGATGAACATTGTAATAATAACGATAACCCATATTAAAAGGCATCGATGAGCTTGAAACATTTAATGGAAATATTTGGTTAAAATTTCCGAGATTTTGAATATAAACTATTAAAAGAGTTCTCAGCAATTATACACGATACTGGAAGATCAATTTTGGAAGTGGATATTTTGAACCTGGTAAGAGTATGAAGGTTTTTGGACTTGGATTACATGTATTATGAAGTATTTTAATTATGCTAATTAGGCTTTGGACACTTATTTGTAATTGGCTGCATTACGATAGAATTTATTCAATTACATTAATAATTGAAAAAAATTAAGATTACCGTTACAAAACCATGTTTGCTAGCAACAAAAGCTTTTATTAAGCAAATATTAAAATCGATTGAACTCATCAAGGAGAATCATCTTTTGCTAAGATCACACGTTGTTGATATGGTACCCCCAACAGTTCATATCGAGAGAAGACTTTGCAGCCCATAAATTATGACAAAAAAAACCAAGTTGTCCCTTTCTTCAATAAATTTTTGCATGGTATTTTAGGTGAGAATTTCGTGAAAATGCTTTGGTACAAATAAAAGACTTGCAGAGTGGTTCTCAAGTATGTGTTCTCGTGTGCTCATATAATGCATCTTTACGAAAAAATCTTTTTTGTATACGAAGATTATTGATCAGATGCTGCTGTAGGGAACTGTTTTCCTTAAACGCTTTACCACACTGAAATGGACAATTGAAAGGTCACTCTCCACTGTGAGTCATCAGATTAAACATGCTTTCTCACGTCACCAAGATTTGATGAGTTGTATTCGCAAAACGGACACTGATGCATCTTCACATTGATTTCAAGTCTGCTAATAATCGCTGCAAAAGGACATAAGAATTAACTTGCATTTATTGATGGATATTAGAAATTATGTCGAAAATTCAAACTCATTAAAAATGCATATGCATATACACTGAAGTGACAAAAGTCATGGGATACCTCTTAATATCGTGTCGGCCCTCCTTTTGTCAGGCCTAGACAGAATAATTTAACCATGTTATTGATTAAAGGATCATTATTGAAAGCTGACCTTGTTTTTAATTAAAAAGAGAAAAATTAAGGATGCTTCCTCCGAGCATGGAGAAAATAAGGCAAAAACTCGATTATGAAGCTTAACTTTTAAGAAATAATTTTTTTTATGGTTCGGTTTACGGCAAACTTGTAAAAATAAGATTATTCTATGCGAAATAATTAAATATTTTACATTTATCATTTAAATAAATTATCCACGCTCCTTTGTAAAGTTTGATTGAAAAAGTATAATGAAACATTAATAATTTTCAAACTACAAAATAAATGTTCGTATCCACAAAAAAAATCAAAATAATTCGAGATTAAAATTGGATTTCAGTTCTCAAATTAAAAAAAAATATATATTTGAATATCATTTTTAAAACTGCAATTTTTAATATGAACTACGATCAATATGACAGTTGGACAGGGTAAGTTTATTGAAAAATATTTGAGATTTCGAATTTAACGTATAATTGAAATTAACGTCAAAAGATATAGAAAACAGAAAGTTACAAATTCACAGCAAAAAGCAGTCAGTTCATGATTTTGCATTACATTAGGTTACAAGTTGTTTAGGAAGTTGATTATATTAACAGTTACTAGCCTGGATGATAACATGAACGCTATCTCTTAGAAGATGTTAGACGATGCAGACTAACTGTCACTTGGGCGGGCACTTCACAACTAGGGCAGGTTATGTCGAAACGTGTTAGATATTCAAAGACATTTCCTCATTTTATGTGTACTTATAGGTACTCAAAATAAAAACTGCCAATTTTAATCTCACTCTTCTTGAATGCCGGATATCAACTACAAGAAGACTTGATGTCCTGACACTTCGGAATCAAATTCAAAAGTAAAGATACTACAGGAGAAGATTCATCTGCTTTCTTCGAGATTTGCTTAGACTTTATCGGGCATAAAATCTGAAAAATACCGTTAAACTAATTTACAATACGTTTACTTTTCCCAAACATTCATATCTAACCTGAATAAAGAACAAGAATAAACATTCATGACTGGGCGTCCCAAAGCAACTTTTACAGGGTAGCGTGCAGGGCCGGATTTTCCTGTAGGCTAACTGGGCTTCAGCCTAGGGCCTCAAGATCAAGAGGGGCCTACATTCAAATTGTTAGCAAAATTAGAATGACACAATTCTAAAAACAGTTAACACTAAAACAAAAATAGGGAGAACTTCTACACATATGATTAATAAACAAATATAATAAGTAATTTAGAAACTCAAAAATGGGAGGTGAAAGGGCCTAATAAGAGGAATAACCTAGGATCTCTTTTCTAAATCCGGCCCTATTAGCATGATTTAACTTACGGATTAAACGTTGATTTAAATTACAGACAAAATTTTAAACACTCTGATTGTCAAAAATTAGGATGGCATACGTATCGACAAACATAAAATCAACTTTCCTTTGTTGTTGTTCTGCTATATTAGCAGACAGAAGAACAAAACAAAACTGCGCCACCTATCGACGGAGAGAGAAACGAATTCTTAACACTCCCGGCTGATAGGATTCTCAAACCCATCATTATAAATTATTTTCAAAAAAGCAATGCATAAATCTAAATGAAAGTTTTGCAGTAATAGTTACATATACAACAGTAGCAAATTATTTTCGGTTTTACGAAGCATCTGTCTTTAAATTAGATGCAAAATCATGTTTAATTTTGAAATATTTAAATATTTCCTTAATAGCATTCATAATAAGAAATCAAAACGTTTTTTCCAAGCCTTGATTTTCGTAATGAGTCGTTTTATTTCAAAACTACGTACTGACTGAAGATAAAGATTTTGCTGCTGTTTTGACAACTGATAGTTATTATCAATCAAGGACACTAACAGAGTGTTTTGTATGACAACCATACAAGATATAAATCTGTGAATCCGGGAAAATTAATGGATAGCAATTTTTTTGCAATTGCCAAAGAATTACTATTTTTAATATTTGAAATATTTGGTTTGAAAAGTTTTAGAAAGCTTACCTAGTACTTACGTGTCGAGTACAAACTGCTATTCATCAAGATTTCTTCAAAATGTGGCGGTTGCACAGTAACATTCATTGTGTAGATCTTCTGATGCATAAAGTAATTTTTCGAGGAAATGCAACTTTCGAAGAATGACAGCAACATCTACAGACACGTTATCACCTTCTAAAACTGTCTCGATATTCACCACATTCGTGAACTTATATCCTTTATTGCAATTAAATGCATTTATTTGAAAGAGTGCGCCGGCAGCCAGTCTACTCTTGTTTAGATTATATCTAACAGTTCAGTTTTTACTTCCACGCGTTGTTGATCAATTTAAATTGTTCAATTCTTAGATTAAATTCACGTACTGCATTCACAAGGCTATAACTACACTTTAATTCCCAAAACATTAAATGACATATGCTTCCATAAGCAATAAAATCAACGATTTCTAGTTTTAGATTAAAATTTTCTCCTTTGTTCAATTCTTTCATCTCTTGTACTTCCACATTTGGATAAATTGAGATAAAACAGCATCAGCGACTATAAATATCAAAGTTACAATACAATACAAGACTCAAAGAAATATACAATCGGGCTTGACTTAATTTGGTACTTTGAGATGTATGCTCACTGCTTTATCTCAATTTATCCAGATGCTTTTTTTTAAATACAACAGATAAAAGAATTTGGCAGAAATCAAAATGAAACCTTTATAAAGGAATTACACTAAAATTCGAAATTCTTGGAATCATTGCCTATGACGGCTTACTAATTCCTTTTCAAATACAAGAAACTTTGCACGTATTTTATAGAAACCAAAAGAACTTAAATAAAAAGAGTAAATTTGAATAGGGAAGAAATAGAAAAAACTACAGATAAAGAAGATCACAACATTTTTATAGTTAAACGTACTACTAGTACTTGACATAAAAAGAAATAATAACTCCAGAAAGAAAGAGTGGGGTACCCATTAGAATCGGGCTCCCTGCGTTGGTGCACAGACACTTTTTCACCAAATTGACAGAGAACAGTAGCAAACAATAATGCGCCCCTATTGACGGGAAATTCAACCATAAGAACCTACCCTGTCACAAAGACATTCGAACTGATAAACCAATCGCCGCGACAGTCCGCCGACTCAGCACCCACGATTTGCTACTCCTTCGCGCATCGTGGAGCATCGTGCCCCGATAACACGCGATGAGGAGGACTTTTAATAGTTTTTGATTCAATTATACCTTGCCACACTCTCGGTCTTCTCAATATTTCCCTCAGAAAAACGAAATATGCAGGCCATAACAGTTCATCTTCCCCACAAAAGCCCTTCACTGCAGTCAACCATCATTCTCCTAAGGGCCATCTCACCATTGCTTGGCTGAATGCAATGCACCATACATCTCTTCCGTGTCCACACTGCAGAGGGGGATCATAAAAAAAAAAAACGCCCGCTTCTAATACAGTTTGTAATGAGATGCTTTATCTCAACAAGAATTTGTCGTTTTACAAAGCCACAGTTGCAGGACATGGCACCAACAGGATAGGAGCTCTCATCGTCTAGCATGATGGTCAGCATGGACCTTGAGTGCCAAATATATTTTCCTGAGACAAATCTATATTGACAATAAAGGAAACAAAAATGTTTTTCTCTCAATAGGTAATAAATTTCTATTTTACACGGTGGTCTGCTTTGTAAATTCTATTGTTTTATGCTTAGTAATAATGGTGTTCAATATGAATTAAGAACGACTTTATTTAATGAAATAACAATATTATTTATAGCGATTTGATATACAAATGTTGAAAATCACAAGCCAAGACGTGAAAAGTGCTTCAAACCCATATTACAAAACACTTCAAACGAAAGCCAAATTCTCCAGACAATTCTTGAGGATTAACGTTATTCATGAATCATTTCAAGAGTTAAGGGGCCCAAAGTATAATTTTCCGCCAAAATTTGGAATGGAGTTTTATTTGCTTGGCGTTGATTTTCCAATAACTTCACGGTTCCCTAACCAGGACAACATCATGTTCATACAACATAATATAATATATATAATATATTAATTTTAATATTTTATAAATTAAAATAAATCTCATTTTTTTAGTTACGTTTTGAAACACCCATTAGGAATTAAAATAATTTTTGTAAAATAGTTTTTAATAAAGTCTCCTTACTGCAATCCAAAAATTAAATTTAGGATTAGAGATGCGTGCAAGTATCATTGTAGTAAGATGAGCCAATAATATTTCTCATTATCACAACTGGAAATCTCATCAAATTCAATAACAATTACGGATCAGTTTACCCCAAAACTGTAAACGTACTATTATCCTGTACACACTTCTAACCGGAAAGGATAACAGAACAAAAAGAAGATGTTGTTCTTTCATTAAATAAAGTTAAAGAATTGTGAAAATTAGTTTATTAAATAAATACAGAGAATAGTGAAAATTGTCTTCGGGTTGAAAATTGCATATTCTCCAAAAGTTAAATAAATATATGACTCGAGGAGAAGAATTTCAGGTATTTCTTGGAATTTTCAGAATCGCTTTGTGACATGTTTATTTATTCTAAATAAATGCTCGCAGTGAAAAGAGGCCAATTCTAGTAAGGAGAGAATGTGAGATGTTTTAGATGCTATTTGTAAGCTGTCGTCTTCCATTAAAAAAAGATGGTGCATGCTTTATATCATTATTATGCCTTCTATGAATTTAAGCAACTTTTTCTTCTTTTCTCAGTTTTAAATTAAAATGAAGTTTTTTCCTTTAAACGTCTGTAGGGCTTTATTTATTTTTTAATCACCTTATTATATTCCAAAAGTTAAATTTAAGTCTACAGGTACGTTTTAGTATCATTAAAGTAAAATCAACCAATCAGTAAACAATATTTCTCATTGTGGCAACCGGAAATATTATGCCATGGAATTCAATAACTATCTGAATTTTCATCAGATAATTATTTCCACTTTTTGTACTTAGTATGGATCCCACCGTAGTTGAGAGGATCTTTAAATCTATATAGTTACAATTTGTCCTTACTTTTTTCCCGTTATCGTGCGAGTTTATAGTAAACGAATGCTGTATATTTAGTTTCTCTCTCTACAGTAAATTTGTGCGCACTTTAAGCTAATTAGACCGGGACCAACAGTTTAACATGGATTCCGAACCACTCCCAAACCTCCATTTCACCGCCAGGATTTGAATATGAAACCTGTGGTACCAACAGCCAGAGCACTTTCCAATTGACCAACAGGCCGCTCCTGATGGGCAATTGGATGATCGCAATGCTACAGAAGATCAAGTGAATAAAAAATTATTTTAATTCTGCCAATATTGGCAATGGTTAATATTTCCTTTTTAGCAATACTTAACCACTCATGCAAAATTAAAGGAAATGTTTCATGTCCGCATAAGTGACTTTCATCGTTGTTGGTGACTTGACACGGAATGGCGTCAGAAGATTTTAGAACGTATGCTTTTCGAATAACTGATAAAACATTTCTGCACACCATTTTAAATACTGTTTATATTTTTGTAGTTGGAGACGAAGCCACTGGCAAAACCTGCCTCATTCGTGCTTTTACCAGTACAAGAATGAAAGATTTCACTCTGCCAAGTTTCGAATATGTGTACACTTATACACACCAGACAATCGCCGGACCACTTGAATTGAGAATAGTGGAACTACGACTGGAAGATCTCTCTCTGAAGGAAGTAAGAAGGGTTTCTCTCCAACTGAAGAAGCATGTGTTCCTTTTCGTCTTTTCTGTTGACAATTCCGCCGGCGCGTATCGCCTGGATCGGACATGGATTGCTTGTGTGAAGAGAGCCATGGGTCTTGGCGTGCCTTCTGCCTTGGTGTGCAGCAAAATTGACCTGCGGTCTCATCCGTTGTATAGTGATAAAATGCATCTTTTACTTGATAGCGAGGCTGTAAATGGCATAAGGCAATCATGTGGAATATCTTCCTCTTTCGAGTGTTCGGCAGTGACGGGCGAGACGGTTGAGCAAGTGTTCATCGGAGCTGCAATGATTGCCAATAAAGCACACCCTATGTATAATTAATGGCAACTTTCCAAGACATTCTCCTAAAGCAATGTAGGCAGTATTTATGAGATCGGATGTTTATTACTTACATTTTAATGGCTATTTTGCTTTTGACTGTTTTTGCTTATATTTGCGCTGTATATCTCAGAAAATGAGAATTGTCAAGTTGAACTCATAATATGTACATTATATGTTAACTTTGTAATTTTATTAGCATTTTTTTTCAATAAACAGTGTACAAATGGTTTCGGTAGTTTTGATTGATCGTGTACAGAAAATAGATTTTTGGTTATAGTAATTCAAGTTGAGAATGTGTTTTTAACGAACCCAAATTTTTCTCGGTTTATGCAAAATATTGGCTACAAGAAAGGCGAATATCTTTTTTTAACGAATTTGTTTAGTGGTTTTATATTTACTTAGTTTCTATTTTTTATTTAACACCAAAACTGCAGAAAGTAACAAAAGTGAATAGTTGATGAACTCCAGTATTATTTCTACCACTTACGTAAACTTTTGCCCAAGTGGTAATAGGGCAGTGGTATTAAAATGCTATTAATTCAAATTATTTCAGTAACTGTTTTTCATTTAATTTTCAAACAGTTATCTGCAATTTATTCATTTCAATAAAAAAAACCCAATTAACTTGTGTATTGCATATTTATATAATATTAGGGTATAGCAATTTTATCGCTTTAAATTTTTCAGTCTCCCACCCCCCAATTTACTTCTTCAGAGCAGGGTTACGCCCTCATCATCCGTAGTAATGTATGGCTTTTTTCTTTTCAGGCACCTTTTGATTTGTTTTTTTCTCAAATTTACAATAAAATAAAATAAAATCTGCTCGGCAAATTTCAATTTATGTGTGAACATTCGATAACGGAATGAATTCTGGACAATGCCAATGTTTAATAATGCACGAGATATATGAAACAATTGATTGGAATACTACAAGATTGGCCAAATTCAATAGCCACATGAATATAGCAATGTTAAAGAGATCAAGAACTTCATGACGAATGAAGTGTTTAAGAATCTCTAAAAAAATTTACAAAAGTAAGATAAATGTCGTCGCAAATTAAGAAAGAAGTATTCCAAATTCTACAAGAAACGTTATCACATTCAATAGCCAAAAGAACAAAAAAAAAAAAAAAAAAAAAAAAAAAAAAAAAAAAAATAGCAGAAAGAATGCATCAAAGTGTGAAAATTTTAATCGTAAATGAAGAACAAAGTATTCTCAATTCTACAAAAAACATAAGATTCAATAGTCAAAAGAATAGATCCATGTTTGAAAATTCTAAACATAAATGAAGAATGAAGTATTCCAGATACAATAAGAAGAAGCTCCATAAGCACGGGAAACTGCCAAAAGCGATAAATGTGACACTTCAAGAAGAAGGAATTGATCAACGCACTGCAAGTACTTTGAGCTATTGGATATAGAAATGTGCTTCAAAACGATACTATAAAACAATTCAAACGAAAGCCAAATTCTAACGAAAATTCCTTAAACTAACATTATTCATGAAGCATTTCAAGTGTTAAGGGGCCCAAATTACCATTTTCCGGCAGAATTTGAAATGGAGTTCTATTTGCTTGGCCCCCTTTTTCGGATAACGTTACGGAATCATAACTAGGAGAACATCATGATCGCACATGATAATATTTAATATATAATATATTAATTTTAATATTTAATATATTAATTTTAATATTTAATATATTAAGTCTCCTTACTGCAATCCAAAAATTAAATTAACGACTAGAGATGTGTTAAATATCATTGTAGCAAGGTATCACACTAATGAAAAACTTTTAGTCTAAGTAATCAGTCGTTCACCCATCTCAACACAAATGGCTTTTGTAAACGTAAGTAGTTGAGAACATGCAGAAAAAACATCTATGCTTTGTAATTTGTAAAAATCTATGCTTTATAATTTTGTTTTTCATTTATTCTTTTTTTTTTTTTTTTACATAAGTAAATAAAAATTACAAACAAGGAACTTTTATTCTTATTATATTTTTAAGAAACATTCTTTTATAGGAAAATATCTTGGACCGTATAGCACTATCATTGGACCGTATAGCACAAATATCAGCTGTTTCGGCAGTGTTAGCTGCGCCATCTACATTATGACAGCGACATCTACCGTTGATGTCAGAATCTATAGAAACAAATAGTCTACATATGCCTACATATTTTTTCTGTACAGTCAAACGATAAAGAATCAACTTACACAAGATAGGTTTTCATGTCCCAATACCTAAGGTACTCGTTATGCAAAGGTCAAAGGTTTTCATATTTGTATGAATTACGAAAGAAATTCGATCGTTTTTTTTTAAATTTGGGCAAAATGTGATTTTTTAAAATTGTTTGTCAATTTTTAGAAGGGATTCGAGGTTATTTATCCACACACAACTTTTATGTAATCTGTATGGTTAGGCTAATAAATTTATTTAAATTTACCACTATTTTGAAAAAATTACCAGAGAATTGTGAAATTTGTCTTCTTGTTAAAAATTGTATATTCTCCAAGAAGAAGAATTTCAACTATTAGTCGGAATTTTCAGAATCGCTTCATAACATGTTTAGTTTTTCTATGCTCGCAGGGTAAAGAGGCGATAGAGTACCGACTCTAGTACGAAAAGGACGTGAGATGCTAGATGCAAGCTGGCCTCTTCCATTAAAATAGAAAGTTGGGACATGCTCGATATCATTACTAATCTATAGTGTTGACGCTTTCAAAAAACTTTTTCTTCTTTCCTCAGTTTTGAATTAAAATAAACGTTTTTCGTTAAATATCTATTAGGGTTTTATTTATTTTTTAATCACCTTTTTATAATCCAAAAATTAAATTTAAGTCTACAGGTACGTTTCAATATCATTGAAGAAAGATCAACCAATCAGTAAACAATATTTCTCACTGTGACAACCGGAAATATTATGCCATCAAATTCAATAACAGTCAAGGACCAGATTACTCCAAAACTTTAAACGTACTATTGTATTGTATACACTTATAACCGGAAATAATAATAGAATAGAAACAGGATGATGTTCTTCCATTTAATAAAGTGAAATAAGTCATTCATGTAAAATAACATTATTACTAGACAGGAAACAATAGATCTGATACACTAAAACCTTATTATTCATTGACAAAGAAGTATCTTTGTTACACTTATTCACAATAAAGATTTCTCTTAAGAAAATATCTTTATGACACTCGAGGTCCATGCTTACAAGACGATGAGAGCGCCCTTCATGTTCGTGCCATGTCCGGGAACTACGGCTTTGTAAAAAGACAAATTCTTGTAGGGACAGTGGTGACAAAGCATCTCATTACAAACTCTATTAGATGCTGCCGTTTTTTTTATATGATTCCCAAATGGGATGCATTCCCACTATCTGAATTGTCATCAGAGAGTTACTTCCACTTTTTGTACTTGGTATGGATCACACCGTAGTTGAGAGGATCATTAAATCTATACAGTTGCAGTTTGTCCTTACTTTTTTCCCGTCACCATGCGAGTTTATAGTAAACGAATGCTGTAGATTTAGTTTCTCACTCCACAGTCCTTTTGCGCACACTTTAGGCTAATTAGACTGGGACCAACAGTTTAACGTGGATTACGAACATCTGACAAACATTCATTTCAACGCCAGAATAAGAATCTGAAACCTGCGGTACCAACGGCCGGAGCGCTAGCCAATTGCCCATCATGCCGCTCCAATGGCACAGAAGATCAAGTGAATAAAAAGTTATTTTAATTCAGCCGATAGTGGCAATGGTTAATATTTCAATTTTGGCAATACTTAACCCCTCATGTAAAAATTAAATGAAATTTTACATGTCCGCATAAGTGACTTTCAACGTTGTTGGGGACTTGACACGGAATGGCGTCAGAAGATTTTGATGATGAGTATGCTTTTTAGAATAACTGATAAAACACTTGTGCAGACCATTTTCAGTACTGTTTATATTTTCGTAGTAGGAGACGAAGCCACTGGTAAAACTTGTCTAATTCGTGCTTTTACGAATGCAATAATAAAAGATGCTTTCCTGCACAGTTTCGAATATGTGTACACGTATACACACCGGATAATGAGCGGACCCCTTGAATTAAAAATAGTAGAACTACAACTGGAAGATCTCTCTTTGATGGAAATAAGAAGGCTTTCTCTCCAACTGAAGCATGTGTTCCTTTTCGCTTTCTCTGTTGACAATTCCGCCAGCGCGTACCGCCTGGATCGGACATGGATTGCTTGTGTAAAGAAAGCGATGTGTGCTGGCGTGACTTCTGCCTTGGTGTGCAACAAAATTGACCTGCTGTCTCACCCGTTCTATAGGGATAAAATGAATCTTTTACTTGATGACGTTGGTATAAATGCATCAGGCAGTCATGTGGAATATATTCCTCTTTCGAATGTTCGGCAGTGACGAGGGAGACGGTTGAACAAGTGTTCATGGGAGCTGCAATGCTTGCATATGCACCCTATGTATAATTAATGGCGACTTTTAAGACATGCTCCTAAATGAATGTAAACAGTTTTTATGATATCGGAGGTTTATTACTTACATTTCAATGACTGTTTTGCTTTTGACTGTTTTTGCTAATATTTGCGCTCTGTATCTCAGAAAATGAGAATTGTCAAGTGGAACCCATATTATGTACATTATATATTAATTTTTTTAGCATTTTTTTTAATAAACACTATACAAATGGTTTTGATTGATCGTGTACAGAGAAGAGATTTTTGGTTAGTGTAATTCTATTCAGAATGTGTTTTTAACGAATCCAAATTTTTCTCGTTTTATGCAAAATATTGGATACAAGAAAGGCGAATCTTATAAATAGTTTTTTTATATATTTTACTAAGAATATTTGTTTAAGGGTTTTATATTTACTTAGTTTCAATTTTTGGTTTAACAACAAAACTGCAGAATGTAACAAAAGGGACTAGTTGATAAAATACTATTAGCAAGATTATTAGATTAAAATACTATTAATTCAAACTAATTCAATAACTTTTTTCTTTTAATTTTCAAACAGTTGTCTGCTTTTTATCCATTTCACATACAAAAAAAAATTTGTATTGCAGATTTATACAATATTAAATTATAGTATTTTTATTGCTTTAAATTTTTGATTTTCACACATCTTTTCTTTTGTTTTTCTCATATTTACAATAAAATAAAAAACGAAAAACACTAAAATCTGCTCGAAAAATTTCAACTTATGTGTGAACCTTCGAGAATGGATGAATAAACTCAGGAACATGTCAATACTTAATAATGCACTAGATAAATGAAGCAATTGATAGGAATACTACAAGAATGGCCAAAATCAAATAGCCACATAAATACAGCAATGTTGAATAGATTAAGAATTTCATGAAGAACGAATTGTCTAAGAATCTCTAAAAGAATATACAAAAGTAAGATAAATGTCATCGCAAATTAAGAATGAACTATTCCCAATTCTACAGGAAACGTTATCACATTCATTAGCCAAAAGAATAAATAACAGAAGGAATGCATCAAAGTGTGAAAATAATAGTGGTAAATGAAGAATGAAGTATTCTCAATTCTACAAAGAATATAACATTCAATAGTCAAAAGAATATATCAATGTTTGAAAATTCTAGGCATAGATGAAGAATGAAGTATTTCAAATATTTAATATATTAAAATAAATCTCATATTTACGTTATGTTTTGAAACATCTATTAGTATTTAAATAGTTTTTTAAGTCTCCTTACTGCAATCCAAAAATTAAACTTTGCACTAGAGATCCGTGCAAGTATCATTGTAGTACAATGAGGCAATAATATTTCTCATTATGACATCCAATAACAGTTGCGGATCAGTTTACTCCAAAACTATAAACGTACTATTATACTGCATACACTTATAACCGGAAATAATAACAGAACTGAAACAGTATGTTGTTCTTTCATTTAATAAAATAAGTGATTCTTAATTCATATAAAATAACATTATTACTTAGCAGCAAACAATAGACATTATAAACCAGACCATCCTATAAACCAGAACTTTATCAGTCACTGACAGAAAAGATTTTTATTATATTTATTGACAATATAGATTTGTCTGAGGAAAATTTCTTTGACACTCAAGGTCCATGCTGACCATCATGCTAGACGATGAGAGCTCCATTCCTGTTCGTGCCATGTCCTTCAACTGTGGCTTTGTAAAACTTTGTACGAATTATGGTAAAGCATCTCATTACAAACTATCTGGTGCTTGTTTCTCAAGTTTATATTTTTCAAATGATTCAATGAATTTTCAATGAAGGTTTACTTCTACCTTTTGTTCTTGGTATGGATCACACCGTAGCTGGAAAGATCCTTAAATTTATAAAGTTGCATCTGTTTTTTCTCTTCTTCATTATAAATTTATAACAATCGAACATTGCTGAATGAAGTAATTATTTTAATTTAGTTGATGTTGGCAATGATTTTTTAAGATAGGAGCTCATTTTTGGCAATTCTTGACCACTCGTGTAAAATTCCACGAAATGTTTCATGTCCTCATAATTAACTACCAACTTTGTTGGTGACTAGATCCAGAATGGCGTGTTCGGAATATTAATTCGAAAAAAATTAATTTTTTATTGCATATTTATACAATATTACATTATAGCACTTTTATTGCTTTAAATTTTTTATTCTTCCCCGCCCACAAATGTACTTCTTTAGAATAGGGTTACGCCCTCATCTTTATTGGTTCTCTATGGCTTACTTCTTATACGGCACGTTTTCTTTTGTTTTTCTCAAATTTACGATAAAATTTAAAAAAATAATAAGCTGAAAAAAATAAGTAGATTGAACTCGGGAATATGCCAATGATTAATAATGCACGAGATACAGGAAACAATTGATTGGAATACTACAAGAATGGCCAAATTAAATAGCCACATGGATATAGCGATGTTGAATAGATCAAGAACTTCATGACGAAGGAATTGTCTAAGAATCTCGAAAAAAATTATACAAAAGTAAGATAAATGTCATCGCAAATTAAGAATGAAGTATTCTCAATTCTACAAGAAACATGGCATTCAATAGTCAAAAGAATATATCAATGTTTGAAAATTCTAGGCATAAATGAAGAATTCCAGATACAATAAGAATCACTATACAGCTCCATAAGCGCGGAAAATTGCCGAAAGCGATAAATGTTAAACTTCAAGAAGAAGGATTTGACCAACGCACTACGTGTACTTATAGCGATTTGATAAACAAATGTTCAAAATCCAAAACCAAGACGTCAAATCCAGACAAAACCAACTTCCAACGAAAGCCAAATTCTCCAGACAATTCTTGAGGATTAACGTTATTCATGAATCATTTCAAGAGTTAAGGGGCCCAAAGTACCATTTTCCGCCAAAATTTGCAATGGAGTTTTATTTGGTTGGCGCTAATATTCGGATAACGTTACGGGCCCCTAACCAGGACAACATCATGCTCATACATAATAATATTTAATATATGTAATATATTAGTTTTAATATTTAATATATTAAAATAAATCTCATTTTTACTTTATGTTTTGAAACACCTATTAGGATTTAAATAATCTAAAACGAATCTCCTTAACGGCCCCTTAACTCTTGAAATGATTCATGAATAACGTTAATCCTCAAGAATTGTCTGGAGAATTTGGCTTTCGTTTGAAGTGTTTTATAGTAAGGGTTTGAAGCACTTTTCATGTCTTGGTTTTGGATTTTAAACATTTGTTTATCAAATCACTATAAGTACTCACAGTGCGTTGATCAATTCCTTCTTGAAGTTTCGCACTTATCGCTTTCGGCAATTTTCCGCGCTTAAGGAGCTGTATAGTGATTCTTATTGTATCTGGAATTCTTCATTTACGCTTAGAATTTTCAAACATTGATATATTCTTTGATGCATACTTTCTGCTATTTTTTTTTTTTGTTGTTGTTGTTCTTTTGGCTATTCAATGTGATAACGTTTCTTGTAGAATTTGGAATACTTCTTTCTTAATTTGCTTCTTCTATTCAACACTGCTATATCCACATGAGTAGTAGGTATGGGTTTATAGGATATGGAAGTACGTCATCAGTGACGTCATCAGAAAAGCGCGCGCAACCGGAAGTGACGAGAAGTCATCTTGTTAGAGATGGCGTTTTTGATAGATAAGGACCCTAGAAACTTTTTCCCAGGTGGCAACACCGGAATGTTGTACTATAAGAGAGGGGTTTTTGGAGACATAGGAATTTACGTGATGACTGTACTGATAAGATAAGCGGAATAGGAAACTGTTTTAATTCGATTTCTTCTTAATTTTTTAATTAGATTATTTTATGAAATGTGTTTTGTAAAGGAATTTATTTGTATTAAATTTGATTATTTTTTTTATTGGATTATTTTACAAATTTATATTATTACAAATATAATTATTTTCTATTTGCAAAATTTATTTGGTGAAGAAATTAATCATTGTTTTTTTTTTTTTTTACAATTTTATTTTTTTATTTCGATTTGATTAAAAAAATTTTTTTATTATTTTACAAAACTTTTTTTTATAAAGGAATTTATTTTTTATTGTTGCTTCTTTCAAATTTATTTTATTTTACAAAACTTATTTTCGTAAAAGAATTTATTTTTATTTTTTTCGGAAAATTAATTTTTTTTATAAATTTTTAATTTTTAATTCCATTTTTTTTTTATTTCGATTGCATTTGTTATATTTTACAAAATTTGTTTTTGTAAAGGAATTTATTTATTTTTTTTAATTTATAATTTTTCCCTAGTGTGTTACTACATTTTTTTATCACTTCATTAGACATTTAATTATCCGAAACTTTGTTTGGCATTTAAAGTTTTCCTTAAAAATCTCTCACACTTCTTTTTAAATACGATTTTTAATTTCAAATTTTCTACCGAATATTAAATACTACACAGCATTCGTATTAAAAGATTTAATATGTTAACTTTTTGAAGATCATATACCAGAATAGTTAAAACTCCGAGGGAAATGTTACGAATTTATATATTTAACCAATTATTGAAATGCAGAATTTTTTTAACATAAATGTACTTTTAAATAGGCATGAAATTTTCTTTCAACTCACTTATTTTTCTAATATTTTTTTTTCTTTCATACTCGATTCTATTTTGATAAACCCTATAACTTCTTGCTGATACAAAAATAAATAAAATGTCTTAGCATGTATTTTGTTTTTCAAACATTTAGAAATAACACAGATTATGATTTTGTAAGACAAAATAATTAAAATATTATATTTATAAGGAACTTACACTAATGTATTTCTTAACTTATTTTATTTAAAAAATATTGCATACTTCTAATTATCTCACCAATAATTTTCACCTACTTTATTATTTTCTTTACTGTAATACACAAAATCTTGTACTTACTCGGAGATTAAATTTTACCACAAATAAATGTTCAATACTACTAAATATTACTATACTAAACTAAAGAATTTGTATAATATGAAAGCATAAAATACACACACACAGACACACGCATAAATTTCAACAGAAAACTTTTCTTACAAAATCTAATTGTATAAGCATACTAAAGTTATATATCTTATTATTTTTTGAGTGATTTTCTCACATTCTTCTTACCTGGGGAAAAACCCCGATTGATTACATTCTATTTAAAGACACACGTTACCGTATTATATTTATAAAATTAAGGTGTATATTTTTTTGATGCAACTATTTTATGCAACAATATTTTCATTGATATTTAAATTTTAACATGTATTGAATTTTCTTACTCAAAAACTTTTATCATTAAAGAAAAATCTGTAAGTATGTTCTTTTCGAACACTTATCTCAAATTTTAGTATACAACCTTTTTTATTTAAAGAATGCTGATAACATGTACCTCTTTCCAATTTCAGATAAGATAGTATTGCTTTCAAATATTGATAGCATTGGAATGCCTATCAGTTTAGACATGCATATTTTTTAATTTTAATTTAATTAATCAACAAACCTTTTATCCATTTGTAGTGTAATTTTAGATGAAGAAAAATAAAAATTATGAAATTATTACTAAATAACATATTTTTTACTAAAGATATTATAAATAAATTATTTTTATTTTTAACAAATTATATGTATTTTTTGTTTTCTGGTAAATGAACACACACACGCAAAAATAATATAAATATTCTTTCATTTTTATCAAAGTGAAATCCAATCATCTCGTTTTGCATACATTCGTTTAGATTTTTTATGTTCTAATATTGAATTAGTCTGAAAAATTTTTTTATTCATGATGTAACTTGCAGGTACATTCATTTCTTTCAATGCTAAATGAAACTCTTTCGAGCCTGCTGGAGATTGTTTCCGATTTCGAAGTAAATCTACAACTAATTTTACAATATTAGTTCGAGGTAAATGTAACCTTTATAAACGATTTCTCCATCGGGTGTCCAAGATAATATGGAAGGCTTCTCTTTTATAAAGTCCAAAATATTCCTTGCAGTATTAAAGTATCGAACAGGAGCAGCTTTTAAAATTTTAGTTGTAATGGAATCTTCTTTTTCAGAATCAGATTTTACGTCTTCTTCCTTTTCTGAATCTTCTTCCGTTTTTTCTTGTCGGGGATGATGTATTTTAACAAATTTTTGTAAAACTTGTAAATACTGGTTCATCTTTTCCCTCTCGGGTAAACCCTTTGTCCAAATTATTTCTTGCATTTTATTATCTAAGTCAGTTAATTGGTCAGCTACCTCAACACGATCTTCTGGTACCAAAATCATTTTTCTACTGTACTCCATGGATCAAGGAAGTAATTACTGAAATCGCAGCTGGTAATAACAAGGATAAAAATCCTTCTCCCCGTTGAACCAATATATTTCTCTTTTTATAAAGTGGTAGTTTTTTATCAGAAAGTTTTCTTAATATTTTTTTAAAAGGGACTAATTGATTCTTTCGTTTTTTAGAAAGGGGTACGTTTCCTTGAAGCACATTCAGGGCACATTCACACAAAGATTTAATAACACTGTTTGGACATTTTTTAAAAATATAGCCTTTTGATTTACTATTTGAAATCAGTTTTAGATGTTCCAATTGGTGACGTGAGCAGGCAGACATTCTAGAGTCGAATAAAGAATCATCTTAAAATGTGAACTTATATAGTTTCTAAAAACATGGTGAATACTTTAGCTTTGTAGACAGCACAATGGTTAAAATTTCTTCCATGTTGAAAGGGGCACAATACATTCAATGGTGATAAATTATTTACTTTGGGACATTCACAGTCATCCAAATTCAAAATTTCTTTACTCGTTGAAAACTCTAAAAATTTCTTTTTTTCTAATCCTTTTACATAAATATAGGGAAACATTTCCATGATAATCGTCAAAACACTGCGTAAGTACTCGTAAGGTAATTCACCATCGTCCCATTTTATTTTATGCAGGTCCTTAGTAAGCCATAAATAATTTTGTTTCTTTCAGGGTTCTAAAAGTTCAAAAGGGTGAGGGGGTTTAAAAAGCCATCTCCCGCAGAAAGTATCATCGTGCACGGCACACACTGCCAGCTCTTTGATGATAAAAGACCCTGCAGAAATCTGAAATCCTTCAAAATCCAAGACAGCAGCCCTTATGACTTGTAAAGACGGAAATGATGAACGAGGCTGATAAACACAGTATTTATCCCCTGGAAAAATTCCACTACGCAGTCGCAGTGAATCGTCTGTATCCGGTATTAAATCGATTAAAAGATAACTAAATGGTTTTGAAGTGGCATCCTCGTAAACTTCTCGAAAAAATTTCGTTTGGCTGGGATACAGTTGTCTACCTAAATGCATGATTTGCGATCGGTCTCTAGGATTTTTGAATAAAAACAGGTAATGTGCATTCAGTGATATGTCCCGCATTTCTTTTCCTTTATGAAATATATTTTGAACAATAAAAATAATACTCAAATTTCGGTGGTAACCACCCTTAGTAAATAACTTTGTTAGTTTAGTATCGCTCGAAAGTTCTGACATGAGATCATCAATCACAATCAAAGCGTTTAATAACGTATGAATGTCTGATGGCAAACCTTCGTGAAATTCTCCATTTTTCATTTCTCGGTAAAGTTTTTGATAAACTCCATAACATCAAATCACTTTTTTGGGAAAAGGATATATGATTTTTAACTCTATTATTTTTTTAACAAGCTGTGTCTTCCCACAACCTGTAGCTCCAGCTATTAAATAATTAGATGGGTGCCTTAACTTTTCCATTACTGAATGAAAATATTTGAGTGTGAAGGAGTATTTATACCCACAAAAAAAGAAACACATTTTTTTTTATTAAAGCTTTTTTTTTTTTTTTTTAAAAATCATTCTTACACCATATCTTTTTTTAATAAATTAATACAATCGAAAATCGTTTGTTTTACAATACACAAGATTGTTTACAATAGAATACAAAGAATTTCTTTGACATCTTTTTAAAATAAAATAAATACAATACATTCCACACACGTTAGAAGTAAGATTTTGTAGAGGAGTCGAATTCCAGCATGCAGAAGGGTAACGTAAAGTGATTTCATGAAATCGTGGATCATAAGAAACAGGTGGATTTCCGAAGGAATCAAAGAACTGGATACAACCATTTTCACAGTAAAAGGCTATCCAGTGGGATCCTGGTTCTAAAGATTCATCTGAATTTACGACGAATGCATATTTTTTTTTCTTTTATGAAAGGTATTTTGTCAGATGCATACACACCTTTAAGTTGTCGAATCTCGTGATAAAATAAAATGTATCTGATTTCCATTCATATAAGTTTCCAAAATCAACCAGAATATTTCTTGTCTTGTTTATTTCTATAACGTTATCGAATTCTGCGAAAATAATCACACTTATAGTTTGAGATAAAGATTGAGAAAATTTTATTTCTAATCTCAAATTGCTTTGCTTGATCAAGTTCAAATGATTCCCGTTACAAAGATCAGGAGACAAATTGAAAGCGAATAGTGCATTTCCTTTTATATAATCTTCTCTAGAAATAAAAAGTCCTTGATCGTGTCCTATTTTTTCTGTTCCTGAGAATAGACTATGGTAACCTTTAATGTAATTATTTATATCAAAATTTAATTCTAATGGTGCATGAGGCATCTACATAAATCCTTATAAAATTCATATTATAATGTTTGAAATCAAAAGGAGATTTTTCAAACATACCATGAAAGGCATCATTATCAACACATCCCACAATAATTCTTTCAGGCATTTGTCCAACAAAAATATTGTCTTGTACAAATGACATGCTTCCTTGTGGCACAGAATACACTTTACAAAGAACACAATTGAGAGGATATTTTGCTGTGCCGTTTTCTAAAGCTTTTGCGTGTCCTAAACTAACACCAGGACTAACGCGCTTTTTTCTGACAAGTAAATTTATTTTTCTAGAACTACTTTGTATCCAGCATTTCCTTGTAAACAAAATTCGGGTTTACTTCGAATGAGCTTTACTTTCACGTCTACTAAATTCAATAATAATCTCTCTTGATGAAATAAATCGCCATGTGAACCACCTATCATATCCACAGTGGCACTTAATTCAAAAAATTTGGAACTTAATTTAAGTCCATCGTTGTTGTCATTATAAAACATTTCCGAAGTTAATTGGGAAGTTTTACAGTCGAAACCATGATTCAACATTGTCTCAAAATACGATCTGTATGGATAGGTATTACTTGAATTTGAAACAAGACGATCATTTAATGAAATATCCATTTGAGAAAAGAGAGAATGCATAAACAAATTAACAGGACCAATTTTTTCATCTTTTTCCAAGGGAGCATTGGCATCCATTGGCTTTTACTTTTTTTGCTTTTATATAAAGTTGGGTTTGACTCAAGTCAACATATTCTTCCACACTACCAGAAATATGAAATTCGACAGGTACGCCATCAAAAACGTTTGACAAAGGGTGAAATTCAATCCAGTGACTGTCTTCTATAGCCGTTTGGGTTGCAGGCAAGTGAAAAAGTTCCAACTCAGACTTTACACATTCTGGTGATCCTTTTAAAATAAATGCCATATTTTTTTTCTAATCAAAAATATCGTGTTTAAGTACACGATTGATAGCTTTACGTACCAAACTTTTACCAGCTTCTTTACTTCTGCTTTTAGCAGCAGTTTCTAAGTCTTTTCCAGATAAAACATCATTGATTACTTTCGTTCCTGTGACCAGGGCTTCTTTTCCAACGTCCTTTCCTCCTCTTACTAAAAATGGTAATGCTGCTCGAAACAAACGACGAAACACACCTCCTAATCCATACCCTCTTTGAAATGAAATGCCTTCGTAATGTGGAATTCCAGAACCAGATTGATTGGTATAATGTTCTTCAAATTTTTTACTGCAACACACGTAAGGCACTTTCATGGTGCAACTTATACTTGTAACACTATAAAAAGAAATGTTGATTTTTTTCTCTTTCCCCTTATTTATAGTATCTGTCTCATTCGAAAATGTAAAACGATAATGAATTTTCCTCTTTCGAAGGGCACTAAGTTTCCTGAATTAAGACGGATTTCAATTTCGATGGTCTGAAATGATTGACGTATGACAGGAACATAGTGTGGTCTATCATAAAGTACATTGATAACGTCTCCGTCTTTTCCAGAAATTCTAACAACTCTTAAAAGGGGTGCTTCAACATGCCCAACCACTACGGGCTGAACGATATCACTATAAACATAAAATATTAGAAATTCGGTATGTGGATCTGCCGTAAAAAAACTTTCTGTTATATTTTCTATCACTTGAGGTTGAAAACCTAACATGCTACACAAACCTTTTTCAAGTATAACTTTAGCCCCGTCTTTAGTTATTTTTACACGTTTAGTATGAGGATTGAATTTAAAATTTATTTTTCCTTCATGAGAAGTTAAAGCCATAGCTTTCAAAATATCAGGTATTGTTTCATATGATCCTGGTGATAATTTTCTCGTGTTTAATTTACCTTATTTTCGACATGAGTGTTCTGTGAAACGTTCAACGATACTAGCTTTTGTTTCCTCATTATTCGTCGTAAAAAAATGACATTTATTGTCTTAAGATATTTCTAGAATTTTATTTTTGAACTCTGTACCTGTGTCTGTTTGGTAAAGACATTGGTTTTCGTTCTTTGAATATTTTTTGAAACCTTTTAAAATACTCTGACCTGTTTCATCCTTTAAGGGCATATGCCTGCCAAGTTACTTTGAAAATACATCTATACAAGTAAGTAGAAATTTATAACCATTGTTAAACTGTTTTATAGATTGTAAATCTAATAACCGCCTGAAATTGTTCATCTATACCTCCAACAATAACTCTTAAATTTCGTCTTGCAGGTTTATGTAAAGTATACGAATCTTTAGTTTCCAACCATTGTTTATATCTTTTTAGTTTTAACTTTTGTTTTCTCCCGTGGCTACCTACGTAATGCATTTATGCTCCAAACTGGCTGGTTCTTTAGG
>BPLQ01000393.1:365775-485164 GCA_021605075.1 Caerostris darwini | reverse complement strand
TTTTTTTTTTTTTTTTTTTTTTTTTTTTTTTTTTTTTTTGTAGGAAATTTTCATCTATTTTGCATCCTTTTATAATTTTTCATGGCATTTGCAACAAGTCTCTAACTGAACCGAATTTTTTAACTTAAAATATTTTTTAAAATTCCTTTTTCTTTTATTTATTTTTACTTACCACTATTTTAAGCAGCCTACTATTCTGATTTGTTATTATTAATTAAGATGAGGAAGTTAGGGGTCTTATCCACATTGGTAATCTATAATCAGTATGTCAGTTAAAAATGTACTTTACATTTTATTGTAACAAGATCTGTATAAATAATTTACGCTTTCAAACATAACTTTAGGTAAAATTAATTTTTTAAAATATTAGCGCTATTGCAAATACATATTTTGAATATAAACAAATGTAATATTATATTTTTTGACAAAGTATCCTAAACAATTATTTATTTACTTTCTCAATTTAGATAAATTATTCTATAGCTTACATAATTCAAAAACTGCCTGGTATGTTTATATTAAAGTTACATAATCTCAGTTTTTCTTTATGTTAAATTAAAAATAAGTCACAAATATCTCCCTAGAAATAAAAAGTGATTATCAATGACCAATGAAGACTTCACATTCATTAAAAGTCATAAATGAATTAATGCAGTATTTTTATTATGTTTCTATTTCTTAACTTATTTTAGGTATCAATGCGTTTATATTACATAATATACAAATTAAGTTAGCTCCAATGTAAGCAGTATTGTTTCTAAATATTTTTGGGATTTAATGAAATCCTGAAAGAGTTTTAAAGCTGAGTAAATTAATGATATTTTACATTACACGGAAATATTATAAAAATAAAATCCTCCAAAAATGCAAGTCCTAAAATTTATTAATATAGTTATGAAAAGACATTATAAAAAAATATATCATGGCAGAATATTTAGCGACTAATCTGGAAATATCATCAGGTCAGCATTTTTAGATTTTAACTAACATATTTTATTAATCATATATTTTGTCAGAATGAACTGCCAAATATAAGTTCTACTTGTTCACAAAGACTTGTTATTACAAATGATTGCCTTCACTGATCTTGTTAATAAAATTACTATTACTTTGGTTTCTTAATGAGAATTTATATTCCTTTGAAGCTATTTCTATTTATTCGTTATAATGATGGTTTAGTTGTGAATGCCTTAAAATAAGATTTTTCCTGATCGAAGATATAACATGAGTTTTTCTATAAAAAATAAATGTTTTCAAATGAATATTTTTCTCACAGAAAGGAAAAAAAACATAAATATTGTCTATGATACTTTTTATTTGAATAATTATCACACTAGGTACAAATATACACAAGATGAATTTTAAAAACAAAAATGTGCAACAATCAAGAATAATTATATCGAATGGCAAAAAATGGGGGGTTGGGGGGGAGGGAGATAGCAAATTTCACAGAATTGATTGGCATCATAAAATTATTCCCTTCACAAAATATATCACACATATGTTCTTACAAGTATGGTTGCTCAGATTCTCAACAGTTGTTACAAGGATGGATTTAGCGATTAATACTGGGCAAAGTATAATGCATCAAAGGGACAAAATAAATTAAGTAAACCACAGCAGAATCTAGAGCTACACAATAAATAAATTTCTAACAGCCCCATCACTCACAAAAATAAACTTAGTTTATTTGTTATTCGAGGTAAATGAAAAAGGAACTCTGTGATAAACCCCTCATAGACTAGAATGCTTTGTGTAATTTCTGGATGAAATATACATGTATATTTCTAAAGAACAAAGACAATTGAACACTTATTGAAAGTCTAACAAGAATTATAGTTATGCCAAAAATAAAAAAAAAATTATGTTTTTATGATAGGTTCTCATACACGGACACAAACTTAAAATGAAAAGGCTAACAATTTAATGCAAAATGGCAAATCTATACAGCTTCACATCACAACAAATGAATTTTTTTTTTCGTTTTTTACAGATGAGCAAAAACATATTAAGTATTTTCCACATTGCCACTAGTAACATTTAACCACTAGCAAATGAATGTGATTTTGACATTTTTCCATTTATTTTGGAATTAAGGAAACAGGACAACATTTGCATCTAACCTGCATAGATGATTTACATCAGTGATTCTTAAAACTTCTGAACCATAATGCATGATATTTGGATTATGTAGTTAGGTTAATCAAGCAATTCATTCATTATTTCTTTAAAATCACTCATATGAAAAGTATAATATATATAGAAAATTATAATCAAAATTTAACATTCCATTTACTTATGAAATGTTATTTAAATACAGAAGATTAAAAAGACAAATAAAAGTTTAATTATTGCAGATTTTAAAATATTTGCAATACAACTGAAAACAATACATTCTGACAATAAAAAATCTTATAAAAAACAAATCAATAAAATGGAGGAATAATTTCTAAAAAATTTGTTTAAAATACTAATTATTTCAGAAATTTAATCAATAACTTTATTGCACAAGCTTCTTAATTAATTAACACAAAAAGTTAAAAACAAATCACTGATGTACAAAAATGGGTACATTGCTAATGTAGAGTGAATGGCCAACTGTAAATGGGAATACAGTGAATTGATTTGGCACAATGCTTCTCATAAAATGCATCAAATCGGATTAGTATTTAGAAGACTGTATTTCTTGTTTTTAGATTGCCAAAATTTCACTTTCTTACATTACTTAATTGTTTAATAAATTTTGGAAAATACAGTATAAATAAAAATAAAAAATATTTTTTGAATATTAATAAAAAAAAATTCTGTACATATTACCATGCATAAAAATTTCTTTAAAATGACTAGAAACAGATTATAATATTATATTCAAAAAATGCACAAACTTTTATAAATAAATCAATATAATAAAAAAAATGTTAACTGTTCTTTTTTAATTAGATAATAAATTTTTAACATGAATATTATATTATAAGATTTATTAAACATTTTTTTAATCTTTAGTGTTTTTTTTTTTAATCCTGTCAGTGCTGTTACACTATTAATTATTTAATATCTTTCAGGGAGTAAAAATTGGCTTACATTACAATTGAAGGGGTAAAAAATGCCTACCTAGCAGTTGGGTATGAGAAAGAGATTGTCACAGCACATACTTATTTAAATATTATTAAAGGAAATCCTATAACAATAACAAAACCTTTTTCTACCTATACTAAAAAATAGTAATGCAAAAATCTCCATGAAACAGTTTTTACAACATAATTTTACCTGAAAGATTCAGAACAAAAAATACAGTCTTCTATATTTCAGGCACTGGAGGAGAAAAAAACCTCCCAATTAAAAATGATTGAACACAATCTCAAATAACTTATAAAAAAGTCTTATATTTTTATAAGAAAAGATATTGAAAAAAAATAATAAAAATTTGCAATGTAATTAATTGAATTAATAATTAATTTGAATTCTTATAAATCTGATAACATTTATAGATATAAATAGAATAGTTCACAATAAAACATTTGTAATTTTTATTTGAAATATGATAGGGAGAAAGATGATGCTTTTCTTTAAGAATTTCAAAATTTTGAAGGATAATTTTTAAAGTAATTAAACACTAAGCATAAAAATGGACTGTAAATAATATTTTAAAATATAAAAAGGAAAAAAGATCACATCACATTTTCTTTGGTGTTTGTATGTCATTGTTTACAAAAACATAAAATTTTTAACAAAACTACAATAAAAGCAAATAAAAAGAATGAATAACAACGACCAAACTACACTATTTATAGTTTATATAAATAAATTCAAAACAAAAAAAATTTAAAATATAAATAAATTTTATAAAAAAAAATAATAAAATATTTAATCAATCTAAATTAATGCTCTTAATCAGCTTACAGATTAAATAATAATAATGTGATTGGCAATAAGAATGATCTATGAATCAAGCAATATTCAACATAAAAAATATATTTATAATTGTAAAATATTCGATTCAATCATTTAATCACAACTAGCAGAAGTTAGCTGCCACTGATGCATAAACTAAATATTTGAAATATTTTAATTATTACAATTAATGAAATGTTGCATGTATGAATGCTACCATGTTTTCTGAAACTATTAATAAATTTATTCTCATAATTATTTGGAATTCTATTACCATCACAGTTATTCACTGCGTACATTTATTCAAATACAGAAACAAAGACAGACAGAGAAAGAGAGAGATTATATATAATAGATGGAATACTTCTACTTTAAAGAAATAACGACACAGCTTTTTACTCCTTAAATGTGTGAATACAAGAAAGTTTTTAACAAAAATTAAACTTAAATTGCCTAAATTAGCTTAAACCAAGTTTTAAAATATGAATCATAGCTGCAGTTCATATTAATGTAAAAGCACCTCTATCTCTGATACCTGCTCATCACAGGTCTTTGATCAAATATAAATAGCTCTTGTCATCATCACAGATATTAATCATATATCAACCTGAGGCAGATACTTCAACAGAATTAAGTAAATAAAAAGTGAGTACAATTTTAATTAATCTTAAAACGAAAGAATAATCTAGATGAAAAATTAAAAATAATAAAGATTTTTAATACACAAATAATATAATTCTAATTTAAATAAAATTAATAACTTAAGATTTTCCCAATAAATAATTAATTTTGATTATCAACAGCTGCCAATCATTTAAAGATATAAAACATTCAGGATAAAAAAATAAAAAAAATGAAGCATTACATTTTGCAGCATTATAATTTTTCTTATTTCAAATTTAGAAATTTTTTTCCCCACCAATAGTAAAGTTTTTTTTAACATTATTTGACAATTAGGCATAATAGGATTACATTTTATTATAGGATTATAACAAACCATTTGTGTTATAGTGAGCGTTTTTGCATTAAATCTATTTGAATTGGCAGCTATGATAATATAAATAACTAAAACTGACATTTTTTACAACAAATCAAGGATAAAAAGTAATTTGGTAATCAAGAGAAAGTTGCAGTCAGGTTTAATTTATCTAAATACAAATCTAACCAATACTGATCTAGTTGATTTGGCCTACTACATATTTTGTTCATTTCATTACAAGCAAGTCGTTCATTCAAGATGATAATAGAGAAAGGGATTGAGCAATGACCATTTAAAGCAAAGGAATTTGATATAGCTGATATGTTTACTTTTAACATTTGACTTGTATAGCATTCCTTACAACATGCAAACTCAGTAATTCAACTACTACAAGTGAATTAGTAAAAATAATTCTCCACAAGCTAATTAATTAATTCTATGATAACAGTTTTTAAATAAATTTTAATAGCAGACTTTTTGAAAGTAAATTTTCAATGATATAATAAATAACTGTAGAAGCTTTATGTATGAGTAGGCATGAGTCTACAAGCATTTCAATTGAATTTTTTTGTTCAGAAGAGAATTTAAGTGTAGATTAATTTAAGGCAATTAGATATAGCAAATTGCCATACCAAATTTATTTTTGTTGATTTCTCTTTTTTTGCATATAATTTCTGATTATTCTATATATATATATATAAAATGGAGTAATTCTGGGATAGGCAATACTATATGAATATCTAGTTTCACGGGAAGTTACTTTGTATTGAATGATAAACACCACATGCCATACGGTAATCATTTTATGAAAATTTTATATAGTTTTCAGTTTTAATCCTAAAAGCAAACCAACTTAAGTAAATCAATAAGCCATAAAAAAAAAATAAAAAAAAGGCCATTGAGCTCCTTGGGAGTTTTCTGCATATACATATTTTTTTAGCAGTTTGATAAGCTATAAGTTCAAAAACAATACACAATGAATCCTTCTGAATTTTTTACTTACTAATTCTTAAGGAAATATATTATATATATATATATATATATAAATTTGAGCACTAATAGTATTAAAAAAAAAAAAATTTTTTTTTAAGTAAATTTTTCTAATGTACCACTGATGTTAATAAATATTAGATATTTTTAGGAACACATAATACATGGAAAACCCCCAACTGAATACCAGAACCTTTAAAGAAATAGGAATTTTCAAAACAATATAAATTCTGACTTAGAAACATCACAACCTTCATTTAAAAAAAAAAAAATTTCAATGCATAATTGGTATAACATTAAATAAACACAAATAATCCATTTAAACATAAACAATTACACAAAAACAAAATACAGAATCATATAAATATATATATATTATTTCCCAACAGATTGCACACTTCAGACATTTATAAATTTTAAATGCATTTAAATTTTTAGTTGTTTAATAAGATTATAAATTAAAAAACCCACATTCGATAAAAGCACATTTTTTAAATTGAGTATAGATAAGTTTTTGAAAATTTTCAATAAGTTCCATAAAAATTACTAAATAAGCATATTTTACAATTAAAAAAAATGACAAAAATCATACTAAAATAAAGTTTTTGTCAGGCCTTTAAAACATTACTAATTATATTAGAAATAATTAATTATATATTTAATGACAAGAGTAAAAAATGTCTAAAAAAAGGGGACAGGAACACATTTTGATATTACATAATGCATTCAATTAATTTATAGATATGATTTAAAGAGAAAGAGTTCTGTAAATTCAGACTGCATGGTATACAAATTTAAATGAAATGTAACTTAGAAATATATATGTATCATTAGACATGCAATTTTATCTAAAATCAGGGTTTTTTTAAATGTTATAAAAACTATAAATTCTATATTTAAATTATACCAATAATTATTTCTTTCTCTGCGATTATTTAAGCACATCATTGGAAACCTAATTTGAATATTTTAAGATTTACATAGGTATTTTCCCAATTCATTCTACTAATATCTTGGCAAATGGTCCCCATATCAAAGTAATACTACATTAGTAGAAATTGGAAGTATATTTTGTAAAAGACCTTAAAAATGAGATAATTTTACATCTACACATGTTACTTTGAGATTTAATTATACAAATTGAGCCATAAATTTTTATCTGACTGAATAAAGATATAATTAAATGTGGGGGAAAAAAAGGGAACTGATATCAAGGAGTAAGTTCAGAGGATAGGCTTTCAAGGGCAAATCATAATTCAATATTTAATATAATTTATGTTACAAAATGACTAAAAATAAGTTAAATTTAAATTTTGATTAAATCCATTTAATGTTTAAGTAATAAATAAGAAAATGTAGGAACCAAAAATTTTTCCCCATAAGTACTTATCACAGACCTTGCATATTTAGAAACTATAAATAAAAAAGTTGAGTATTTATTAAAAGAATATGCAAGAGAACATTTAATTTCCTTTTTTACTATTTAATAAGTTCTTTCTCTTAAATCTTGAATTATACCTATTGATTGCTCAAGTTTTATAGTAGTATGCCATTAGAATTTATAGATTTTAAATACATAATACTTGAATATAGTATTAGCAATTCATTACAGAAAATCAAAAAATGATTAATACTGGCTAGTATGACTATAATCAATAATATACAAAACTTTCATTAGATGTCTATACCAAGGATTCTTTTCTCTCTCATAAAAATATTTATAAAATAAATTATTTTACAAGTGACATTAAAAACTTATAAATTATAATACCTTACACTAAATTTATAAATGTAGTACTTAATATTTAAAGATGTCAAAAATCTTTTTTTCTCTTATTAATTTAATAAAACATTGTTATTAGTTATTCCATTCTGAACAAAAAGCATGGTTTCCTGATAAAGAAATAATTTTATATAATTTAAAAAAAATTTTTTTTTTCTTCAATATTTAAAAGCACCAGCAAATAATTTTTAGGAATACTGCAAATCAATTAAAATGAATCAATCAATTCATCAATTGAATGAAAAAGATTTTTTTTTCCTCCCAATGAAAGAAAATATTTCTTAAAACATGAGCTTTTAAAAGCATGCTGAAATAATAATATTAAAAAAAATTTATTTATTTCTACGAAAAACGCAAACTGAGAACATTTGGTTTGTACAAATAAATATTCACCGGGAATATTGCAATAAAATGTGCCTTTTAATAACTCTCAATATTAATAACATTTATAGAACACAATTTTTCAGATGTTAAGTATCTTCTTGAATAAATTCATATAAAATGAATAAAACAGGCCCAGAAACATTGCTATCACCATCGCATGAAATGCGAAATTAAATATTTGTATACATACATACATATAGATAGATAGCTATAAAGATAGTTGATTGATTTAACAACAAGGGGGAAATATTCAGAAATTATACTTTTTAAACTTAATGATAATAATAAATGAAAAAGTAATCATGTACACAAAGTAAAGTATTGATAATACAAGGGCACAAATATACAAGTCCATAACTTTCGCATAAATATTTCAACTTGCAACATTTCCATAAAACATTTAAGAAATAATTTCATACATTTAGTGGACCATGTACACAGCATGAGAGGACTTCATGTTCATTTGACTGTTCAAGGGAACTTCAGTGACTTGAGTATCAGGAAAATCTAAAGCAAAAATAATTTATCTTACAATTCAAAACTGATAATTCTTAAGAGAAATTTATTTAACCAATAGTTCTAAATCATACTTTTTAAAGAATATTGCCTTTATATTACTTAGTCAAACAGCAATTTTTGAGATAATTAATAACAAAATTAAGTTTTGTTTTGATTTGTTCGCTTATTTTCTTATGAACTATTTTAGTGTAGAACACATGCTCAGACTTTGGAATAAAGCCTCAAATAAAAATATATGCATGGGATAAGGAAGTTTAGTGATATTCAGAAATATTGGATAACAAAAAGACTAATGGCAAAGTCATCAATTAATCAAACAATGAAGTTTAAGTTAAGGTTTAAACAAAGAGAATTATACTTTGTTTTACTAATTCCATTTCATTGATGTGCTAAAAATGTCTATATCAATTTATCATAATATACCTTTCAAATTTATATTTTAAAATCAAAATGCACTAGAATTTTTAAAAGAGATTACTTTCATGGATGTTCATATTTCAAAATATGAATTTGATTCTTTAAATATTTTCCAAAGTAACCAATCTGACTTTTAAGACGAACCATTTTTTTCTTTTTCAATTTCCTATAACAAATTTATTATTACAGTATGAAAATCCTTTTGATATAAATATATCTCCCAATTACCCTGAAACTTAATTTTTGGAATTATTTTTAGAATTACAGAAGTTAGAATTAAGATAATAACTAATTGATTACTTTTTAAACACACAGTAGTTGAAACACTTTTATGCAAAACGAAGAAATTTAAGAATTTTTATTGTCACACATTTATACTTGTCACAATTTGTGTATTACATTTCTGTAATTTAATATGACTACTTTAAAGGACAAAGGAGAGGAGGGGGGGGGCATGTTTGTGCATTATTTTTAGATTTAAAATTTCATTTGGTCGTAGCTTGGATTAGTTTTTTCAAAGAGCAACAGCTGACAAAGCAGTGGCAGATTTAGATGGAACAGATAAAAAATTAACAAAAGTAGCAATGACAGTAAGTTCACATATCCACCAACGCATCAATTTTAAAAATCTTATAATTTTTTTCAACTTTAAAAAAAGGGGGGAACTAAAACTCTAGGGTTTCTACTTTAAAACACCAAATGTAAATTGATTTGCACTTTAGCACAATAAATGTATATGAAATGTATGTATATGAAATAGATCTTGGTGAGTTCCCTTGCTGGTTTTAAGGAAAACAAAATGGATAAAAATTGTTTACGTGATTAAAAGAGTTACAATTGTAGTTAAATCAAAATGAATGAAATGACTATGGCAAATGAGCAAAATAATCTGAAGAGCAAAGTATCACGTCAGGAAATATTGTTCTTTCTGTCCTTTTCTATATTTCCTATTTGGCTATTGATTCAAAATGTGCAATGAAAGAAATGATCCACAGTATCCAAAAATTGTTCAGTCAGTCCTATCCTAGGTCCTTATTATTTTATTATTTGGCTGTTGATAGAAATTGTCTGAAGAATAAAGTGATATAAAGGTCTGAAAATATTTTAGTCAATTCCTTATGTTTACTGTATGGCTTTTGGTCAAAAACCGTCCAATGAATAGCCATTTATTCTTGTAGTTGATCCATTCTAAAAGACCCATTTATTCAGAATTAACGTTTCTACACGCCTTAATTATAGAAGCAGCTTGGAAATTTCTGATGATGACAGCAATTCTCCTTCCTTTGTTCTCCATAAAATGAATTAATCCATAAGATGTGGGCCTCATTTTTCAAAAAATTGTGAAGGAAAAATATCTTTAAAAATAAGCTGTAAATTTTACAGGAAGACATATCTTACAAAAGGCCGCAAATTCATACATTGTGCAATCAAACTGTACAAGCTGCCAGCTATGTGCTTAAGTTTTAGATGTTAAAGAGGACTAAGTTTTTAAAGTGGATTGCAAATTAGTCCAGAAACATTGCTAAAATTCATATATAGAACAAATGGGTTGAGCTATTAAGATTATTTGTAAGTACTGGTTTCTTTTTTTAGATTATTACTTTATTTTTTTTTTTTTTCTTTGCATAATTTCTTTTTCCTATACTGAAGTATAGGAAGAAACAGGTAGAAGTACAAGCTTTCTGCCTTCAGGATAATATAGCATTTTTGTTAATTTCATTTCTTCTCTAGCTACTCTAGTATGCACAGCTTTTACAGTTAAAAGATGTGATTGTTGCAATTTACAATCTGTGTGTGAGTGCACCACAATTTGAACAAGTTATTTAGCCATTGCAAGCATTTTTACACTTTGAAGCATCAATAGGTAATCATTGGAGTGAGTCAGGTACAGTTGCTTCACAGTTAAGGTAACCAGTTTTAATTGATTAAGGTAGAACAGTTACAATTTTTTTTTTAATTAGCTGTTGTTTCAGTATAGTTTCACATCCATTTCCATACATTATTTTATAATAATATTTGTCAAATGAAACAACAGCTTGGTTTAGTAATTGTTTATTTTTGGATTCAGGAGCAAAACCAAGCTGATTTCACATATCACTTAAGCCTGACCACCACCTGATTTCACATATCAGTTGCTTCACAGTTAAGGGTACCAGTTTTAATTGATTAAGGTAGAACAGCTACAATTTTTTTTTAATTAGCTGTTGTTTCAGTATAGTTTCAAATCCATTTCCATATATTATTTTATTATAATATTTGTCAAATGAAACAATAGCTTTGGTTTAGTAATTGTTTATTTTTGGATTCAGAAGCAAAACCAAGCTGATTTCACATATCACCTAATCGCAGCAAGTTTAGTAATCTATGTAACGCCTATTAAATAATCAAGCAACTTCTACTTGTTAAAATAAGCTGTTAATTGCACAAGAGAATTAGCTTCAAATAACACAAGATTTTAGTTTTTTAATTTAAGTCGGCAAACCTAAAGTGCAATTCTTTTAGAATTTTAAAAGGCAATATAGTTAGGAGTTTATATTCATCAGATGAAACCATTAAACATCATCTAAATGACAAAAAACATTTAATTTTTGCTGCAGTTGATATCATTGAATGTAAAACAGGCTATTACTTTTATGATGAATTAAAGCATTCAAGATTGCTACATATCTTTTGAGCGAGAATAATTTTTTACCTGGGATAGAATGTTTAGGTACCAGATTATGCCACCCAACATGGAGAGTTTTAAATGTACATAAAATTTGCAATTTTTATTTCAGATTTTATATAAAACAAATTTAATTCTAAAACATCTGCTTTTATTTTTTAAAGATATCTTGAATAAAAACAATCCACAAATTTAGAAAACCCAAAACATTTTGATATTTACCAAAACTTTCGTGCAGCCTTGTGGGAGAGAGTGGCACTGTAGAACGCAGATCAAGACCTTCAAGCTCCTTGCAGCATTTGATACGGTGAGTCTTGCGGCACACAGTGGGTGTGCTTGAGATAGTGGGAGAACTTGATCTTCTCACCTTGGTTTCCCCTTCAGGAGTCTCATCTGTAATTTGACTCAAGGAAAGACTGAGACCTTCCTTTTTCTCTTTTACTTCTTCTTCCGAGTGGAACACTTCAGAATTATCCTTGCAAGAACAGATATCGCATATCTTCTCACTGGGCATTTCCAAACCTTCAAGCCATTTTACCCGATCCAGAACAAGGTTGTCACTTTTGACTGGCTTGCTTATGAGACCATCTGAAGCATTGACCAATCGGAGAGCATCTGGGACATTGACTGATTGCCGTCGTATATTATCTGCACTGTCTTTAGCCATCTGTCCCACCAAATCATGTGACCCAAATGAGCAATAACTGGCATCCAAAGACATAGAACGTGAGACATCCGCAGGAGGTTTAGGCAGTGCAGCAATGCTATCTTGAACAACCACAGAAACCCGAAAGCGCCCTTTTCGTGCTTTTGGTGGAGTATCACCACCTTTCGGAGTGATATCTGCAGGCAGAGTAGTAGGAAGCACGTGTGAGAAGATCCCATTGAAAAGAAAGGAAAGCTGAGCATCTTGAGGAGGAAGGGAACTTTTGGCTTCTTTGTTTCTTTGGCAACATTTATTAATCTCTTGAAGTCTCTCCTGCCGATCCTTTATTGGTTCACTCTATAAGGGCAAATGTGTTGAATACTTTACGAATACAAATAATAATTGCAACAATAATTAATATTAATAATAATTATTTGAAAAATAAAATTTAATTAATTAAAATTACAAAAATAGTTTTTTGTTAAATAAACTGCTTCTTTTTTACATAATTTAACAAAAAGAGAGAGAACAAGATAAAAACATGAGCTTACCAAATCCATTGAAGTAGGATCAACTTTAAGACTAACAATATGTAAATTTTTTGAAACAGCTTCACTGAGAGCTGTGAGACCATCTAGTCTTATATCATTTCCTCTAATGTCCAACTTTTGAATAAATGTATTTTGAGAGACATATTCAGCTAAAGCCATGGCTCCTAAAAATGAATACAAAGAAATTGTGTAAGTCAATGCTGAATGTTTTTTGAATAACAAATGGTTAAAGATCAAACATATCATAATTATAAAACATAAATTATAACTTAATGGATAGCACAAATATGAAACTTATCAGAATTCATCTAATTTTTTATAGCAAAGTTCTATTTTTATGAATTAAATAAGTTAGAATATGAAAAAAAAAAAATAAAATAGTTTATATTACAAGGAGAATGACAAAGACATGTGAAGATAGATTATAAATTTTAAATGTTCTATTTTTGTGAAAGGTTCCTTTTTTTTTCTCTCCTCTCTCAGAATAGAAACCTTCATAAAAAATTTTTGTAAATTTTTTTGAAAACAAGGAAATTTGTTCTAAATAAATTTTTTTTTTTTTTTTTTTTAAACAAATATGATTTTTTTAAAAATAAATATATTGAAATAAAAGTAACTTAGAATACCAAAGACTTTAATTCTAGAACTTTAGTGTAAGAAATACATATTTATTGAATGCAGTAAAACATGTACAGCAAAAATTTTTAAATTCGCAATAACAACAATTTTTACTTCAGAAACTCAGATAGAACATGCAAGTTTTATGTTTTATAATATTTTTTACATAAATAAAAAATATTTAGCAGCAATAAAAATTAAGATACTCATTGAGAAATATAAAAAAAAAAAAATCGGAAAAAATTAAATATATACCTTCTGAAGTTATTTTGGCATTTTCTAATTCCAAAATTTCTATAGTTCTATTGCATATGAAACTCTGTTTCAATTCCAAAACTCCAGCACTAGTGAGTGCATTGCTGCCCAAATTTAATCTTCTTAGAGCTCGTGCAGAAGTCTAAAGTAAAAATAGAAAATGTTTTAAAAATAATTAAATTTTTTTATTTAGATAAAAGTTTTATTTTTTGAAAAATCCAATGAAATACAATCATTTTTGTTTAAAATCATAAAAATAAGATAAAAATTAACTAAGACTTTTAATAAATGGATAGAAACAAAATAAAATAAAACAATTTCTAAAGCTCACCTGAAAAATGAATTCAGTAATTTAGTACACATACATATAGAAATTAAGAATGTTTTATCTTTTTTAAAAACAAATTGATAACTAATTTCCTTTACATTTATATTTAAAATTCTAGACCGATAAACAGTTATAATTTTATTATATAACTTGCAATTTTTCAAAGATCTGATATTTAATATTAATAAATTAATTAAAGAGTTTACTATTTTCTAATAATAATAAGCAATTTGACCCCTTTCATTTACTCCTAGAATGACAATTATATAACAAATTCACATATTATTAAAGATAAGCCATAAATGAATAATATAAATAATTTCTTATTATATAATAAAAATATTTAAAAAATATTACTCTACACTGAAATAGAATAAAAATATACACATAAATTAGCAGATATGACAAGGCCAGTTACAAAAAAATCAACATTACTAACTCTTTATAAAAAGAAATACATTTTGAAAACATCATGGTAATAATAAACTGTTAGTAAACATTTAAATGGAATTCGTGAAGTAGGAAATCCACATTAAAACAATCTAAATGAAAAGTGCAAAATATCTGATAATAATCAATAGAAACGGCAGATGAAAACAATAACACCACAGACATGAAGAGATATTTTCTATTCATAATTCTTTAATAAAAAAATATTGACACTAGATAGTGGCAATAAAAAATAAAATTTTAATTAAAAAAAAACACTACTAAGAATTTTTTGCTATGCACCAGATAAAAAAAATAGAAGCTCTTTTAATTACTACAGTTTTTAAGTTTTAATAAATATAGATAAATAAATTTCTTGTTTTATATATAGACAGATTTTATCAATGATATATTATAAAAAATATTGCTAAAAACAAAATATCTAGTCTTTTAAAATGCACAAATTCCTTTATAATCCTTTCTTGTAAACTATGTATATATATATATATGCATATAAAAGGTATCTAAATGAAGAAAGACCACAAACTGAATTGTAAGGAAGTAGAAGGGGGAAAAAAAAACTATTTTCATTATACATTGCAAATATAAACCAATGTTGGCTTGTTTGATTAAATATAATATACTAAACTGCAATATCTTTTAATGAAATAAATATTATTGACAATTTTAAAGTTAAAACTAAATAAAAAATTTCAAAAGATATAATTTAAGATTTTATATTTCCAATGAAAAAATTCTTTCTCCACAATTCACAGATCATGGGATAGAATTGACAGAAATCTAGAAATATACAAAAAATAATTAAATGATATAGTATAACACAAAAGTAAGATTGTTGATAATAAAAAAGTTCAATCATGGATGTTTGTCAAAACAGAATGTGATTTCATTTGCTGGTAATATTCCACAACATCATTGATATATAGCAAGAAAAAAAAAATCTATTTTGGTTAGGGGTATCTATGCCTATCCATTAAAAAGGTACATTCTTAGCTCCAAAAGAAGTCAAAATAAATATAATTCAATCAAGAGTGAACATGACATTTCATTAGCAAGTCACATATACATTTGATGGATCCAAATCAGGCAATCTAAATTACATTCCATATCAAATAGTGTTTCAAAATCTGAAAACATTGTTCACTATTAGTTGACAATGAAAGACTGTAAACTCAAGCATATCGTTCATAAAAATAGAACTGAACTCATGACTCCAAGAAATATATGAATATACTATGTAAGATTATAATCTTAGTACTACACTGAAATTACAGTACCACAAGGGTTGATGAAATAATTTTATATTTATGATATTAACTATTTCTGACAGGCATTGGCCTCCTTCAAGACATTCTATTATCTCGCATAGCTTGGTATCAATAATGAGATGTTTGTCAATTACTCATTTTTAAACTTTGTCAATATCAATGCTTTTTATGGCATTAGAAATACAAGTACAAAATTCACCAAAAACTGCTTTTATTTTATTTTAGCACAAAACTCTTTGAAAATTATATTAGAATTCAAACTTTTTTTTGTTAATTAGTTCTCCCATACATAATAACACATTACTTTTATTGAATATAATTTTGTCATTTGTGGTTTTTGATGTCAATTGATTTGAAATTAAACAGATATTGTTCCATTCGTCTCTTTCTTGAATATTTATCAAGACATCCTATACAGTTATATTCATAACATCTATTATTAGTGAAAAAGCAATATAATTAAATCAAGAGAAAAATAAGTAGATAGCAAACTTGATCTAAGACAAAAAAAATTAATTAGCAATTCTTTTTAATGTAATATAAGTATTTTGATACAACTAGCATAATTAAGATAAAATTATCATACATATAAAAAGATGTTTAAAATTCATAGTAAACATATATAAGGATATCTATTGCCCCTTAAAAAAATTTTTTTTAAATTCTAAGTTAACATATTAAAATGAACAAATTGTTATTATATACAGGTACTCACTAAAGTTCTTGAGACACATGGCATTCCCTTAGGAGTGATTTCATTGTTCCAAAGAATTAAGGTGTAGAGGCCTCTGCCAGAAGTATTGGATTGCTGTCCAAGGCTGTCCATTACATGAGTTAAGCCCTCATCCTGCAAGATTGTATATATATATATATATATGACAAAAGTAATTGAAACAAGTACATAAGGCAATTATATCTTAAAAATTATAAATTGATAAGCATCATTATGATCATAGTTAAGGGAAGATAAGTAGAAATGCATAAATCCTTTTTGCTTAATATATTATACACAGAGTTCAAAATTAAAATAATTTGCATACTTTAATGATTTTTGCTAAAATACAGAACAAAAGGTGAAATTAATTCTTTCAAACAAAGGTGCAAATCATTAGTTGAATATATAAGTGTATACATGTATATGGCAGTGAATGTAGAAGAACGAGCTTTATAAATGATAAACATACCTAGACTAAATGTTAGGTATTTTTTTGTAATCTTTGGTGAAATTCTAAAGCAAACAGTTGAAATGAATAATTATGAAATGACATAGAGACTTGTGTAAAGACTGAAAGTAGGGCAGCTTCAAATGTATATGCTCGAGGAAATACTAGTTTAACAGTACTGAATCCATAAAGAGAAAGTATGGATAGACCATCCAAAAGTCATGATCGTCAACAAAAATTAAAATTTGACCATTACAGAAAGACGTAAGAGTTCAATAGCTTCTCTGCTCTCTCAACTTTCATATAGTCATAGGAGATCTAAAGATCTACATGAAAGAGATGTTTGCATTCCACTCACTCTTGCACACACAATAACTCATATAGAAAGGAGCAGAGATTATCATCAACTTTGTGCCACTGATAAAATTAGGGATCTCTTTAATCACTGATGAAACCCACTTTTGTCAAAACACTGATCTTCAATTGTACATTCATTTAAAAATGAAAACACTATGGCAGGTTTGATTGTCTGGGTTGGCATCATATGTTGGATAGGTACATAAAATTCTATGTCTTTGTAGGAGGCTCTGCGAAACCTGTGATTAATAGGAATGAGCCTTATGTTTGCCTTCTGAAGATGAAGTTGATCCTAATTTCATATGAATGTTACAACAACTAGAGCCTATCTGACTAATTAATTTCTGGATAGTTAGGAATAATTGTCGATTGAATTAGCCAACAAAATCTCCATACCTAAAAAAAAAAAAACCTTATATAGCAGTTCAGATAATCAATTGCAATTTGCCTCCAGCCTCTGATATCCATCCAGGGCCTGAAAACAGCATTGTTGAAGTAGATTTAACCAAATTTAAAATTTGCCTAATTTCAAGGATGAATTCAAGTTTTGAGAACTAAGGAATTGAAAGAATAGACCAAGATATCAATTAATCTTTATTAGTCAATATTATAAGCTCTGTTTCTTACACAAGACCACGATGTGTACAATAACTATTAAGTGGCTGTTTTCATTTGTATTATATATCTATGTACATAACTAATTTCATAATAATCTATCAAATCTAGAGATAAAAAAATAAATAAAAATTCTCTTAATTTTGAAAACATAAGATATATATATATATATAGCAGATTGCATGAATTTACTTACCCCCAATTTATTGTTGCTCAAATCTAATAATTCTAAGTGAGTATTTGTCCGCAGCAAATTTCCTAGTTGGAAGCCATCTGCAGAAGATATCTTGTTTTCCGCCAAGAACAATTCCCGCAAAGTTGTATTCAACTTTAAAGCAGCCACTTTACAAGAGACAAAATAAAGCTTGCACACACATTTTAAAATGAATACATCAATACAGCTGTCATAACTTTTAATTAGCAATGATAAATAAAAAGATTTTAAAGATATCAACCTGATGATTTAAAAGATTAAGAGTTTACCACCTAAGTGATTAAAATATTAAAAATTACATTTATAAAATAAATATTTTATATTTGTAGTCCTATTAAACATATTAATCATTAATCCCATTAAAAATTTTATCTTTAAAGAACTTTCTTCAATATAATTAAAAATGCCATATTAATAAATATTTTAATTCTGGGAAATAAATATTAAAAACTATATTTTTATGCATCATAAAATGATTTTGTCAAATAAATACTAAATATTCAAAGAATATCAATTTCCTGTTTATTTGTTAAAAAAATGTAAAAAAAAACAACAGCAAGCACATACCTAATATGACAAGACACCTTCCATATATACCACAGTTCTCGAGATGCAGAGTTACTAAATTCGAACCCAAACGAAGTGCCCGTCCAATAATTAGCAGAACTTGTTCGTTGAGTCCTGTGCTTCTGGCATTTAGATTAACTAATGATGTAGTCTAAAATATAGGATTTTAAATAAAAATTATGAAGTGAACTTTCTAATAATTTATGAAATAAATAATTTCCATAAAATATTCAATTTCACCAATATGGATAATTTTTAAACACAATTAAAAATTTGCATAATAAAATATACATTATGTGATAATAAAGTTAACAGATTCTTCTATTATAACTATTTTGACATTTTTCTTATTTGTTTTAACTCTGCTACAATTATAACTTCATAAAAATTTACCTCAGATAACATTATTATAGTTTATTTGAGCTTAAAACTGAATTTTTAACTTTTCTGGCCCTGATAGAGATAATAAAATGATATTTTTTTTTATTAATATGCTAATATATAAAATACTTTTAAAACATTCATGCTCACATCAATTATATAAAATGAATGATAATTTGAAAAAATAGATTGTGTTACTATGGTATAGATTAATTCCTTAATTTTATTAATACTCATGGTAGATACATGAATTTAGGATTAATTTAAAATGAATTTAATAATAAAACTCAGTTATGTAATGCCATTAAAGAAATTTTTTGAATTTTAAAAAAAATGTTAACAAATACTTGCAGAAATCATTACTTAGAATTTTGATATTGAATCCAATAGACATTCTATTAAATCTAAATGTTTTTCTGTCATTTTATAATTCATTATGTTAAAATTATTTATTTATTTAAAATATGTTACACTCAATCTGAAATTTCAGGTATTGCATAATATCAATTTATGTTCAGGGGAATAAAAACTTGAAATTACTGTTGAATGTGAACAATTATTAGAGTTAAAAATAAATTAAAAAAATAATAATAAATGCATTCATGTATGCATAATGATGATGTTAATATTCTTCTTTAATTTATTTAATAATGCATCTTAACAATGTATTGACACTTTATTTTATAAAGATTTTAATTATTTATATTCTTATCTATAGATGAATAGTATTGAAAATAAGAACTAATTAATAAATTAGCTGAAACAAATATTTTATTTTTAGAATTAAATTAGTGCAATAAAACTAATACCGAAAATGAATCAATGCTGCTTTTGTATAAGACAATTACTTAAAAATTTTCTTTATTCTTAAGTATGTATTTTTCTTAAAAAAAAAAGAAGAAACTGGATTAAAGAAGTACCTTTTTCAACATGCGAGAACAAGCTTGCCATCCTCGACAATCAATATGCTTTGTAAAAGAAATATTTAATTGAACTGCCGAGTCATAGTATTCAATCATATCAAAGAAAGCTGCAGCACCCTAAAAATGAAAATGAAAATTTTATTGTTAAAAAATAAAATTCACTATTACATTAACACATAAGAAAAACAGTCTGATGTACTTGTGGAAAAGCACGAAATAGAAAGCAAAGTGTTAACACTAATTTTCATCTAAAGAAACAAAATAAAATTAACTTACAGACATACGTACAAGCTTTTCCGATGAGTTTCGGGACTGTCCCAGAAAACTACAACTATTAAAACACACAAAACTAAAAAAAGAAATGTGCCAATACAATGTGAACTGTTAGCAAAAAAAGCAGAGCAGATAATACAATCAGTACTCTACATGATAATCTTAAAAACTGAAAATTTAAAACATAACAGTGTTTAAAATCATTGATTTATTGTGATACTCACATTTCTGAAAAGAAGTTCAAAATTTCTTGCTTTAAAAATTCAAACAGTATTAGTTAAAAGATTGTTAAATTCTTATGAAAGAAAATAGCCTTTACTTTTTACAATGTGTAAAAAAAAAAAAAAAAATACAGAAATTTCATTCCACAAGTAAAGCAGAAATTTATAACACAAAAGACAAGTTAGAAAAATATTACAGAAGGTCTTTCAGAGAGTAAGAGTTAACTAAAATATATATAAATTCTTTCTTTCTTCTAAATATTTTAATAAAATAAGAATTAAGAAAAGCCAATTTATTTAATAAAATTTAAAAAAAACTTCAATTAGAAAAAGCAAATTGAATTAAAAAGTCAAATGCAATGTAAAACAATAAGACTGCTTGATCATTATTAATCTTATATATAAAATTGAAATTTTGTTTGTCCCTTATACTAATTAATAGCTTTCCAATTGGCGCATACACAGACTATGGCCTACACAAGACTATAGGGTACTTTAAAATTTGGAAATTACCCCCTTCTCCCAAATTTTTGTCCCTTAATTCCCTCCATATTAATGAAACAAAAAGCTTATTTTTATACAGTATTAGTTTTCAATCAACTTTCCAAATTAAAAATTTTATATTCTTAAAAATAAATTCTAATAGATTAAAGATGAAAAAAATATTTGAATTATGGCTTTATTAAGAGCAGATTATTTAAAACCTTTAATTCAGCACAGATATTTTTAAATAAAATTTATCAAAGCTAAACATGCTTTATTTCCTGCATCAGCACAATGCCAGATCATACATGTAGCTACTGATAAAAACGGAGTACTGAGAGCTAGATGGACAGCCTAAAGATAGGATTAAGCTCTTATAGTTTGATTTCCAATTTTATCTTAAGATTTTTGTAAATAAGTATTTCCATAAATGATTCTTTAATTAAAAAAAAATTTCCATACAAAAGTAGATATATAGAGATATTGAGTAGGGGCAGCGTAGAGCACAGCAGTTCAAACAGACTACCGTTAATGCCCTCTATACAAAATTTTATTTGTAAACTTATAGGGACCAAATTTAGCACAAATACACTTTTTTTCAAGTTATTAAATTTTGTTGATGAATATGAAATAGAATTCAAAAAATGAAAAAAAAAGGAAAAAATGTTTTGACATCACACACAGCTATAAATACCATTATTCAGCTACGATTTTTCAATTACTAAATCAGCACTATTTTATGAAAGATATCATTAAATAAAAATTTTAACTTAATTTAAATTTAATAATTTAATTTAAATTTAATTAATTAAATTTTAATTTATCATAAATAAAAATTTTGGTGTTGCAAAACATGAATAACAACACAGAAATTCATCTTATGAGTCAATTCCTCAAACAAAAATGATATATTACTGATCATATGATTTTAAAGCAAGTAAACATATGCAAAATATCTTTATAATTGCAGAAAAATAAAAACTCTTACTTTCTGCAAACCCCTCATATTACCATAAAATATTATTAAATTAAGAAAGGTACAATATAGCTTTTTTTTGTCAATGATGTATCAGGTTCATGATATTATAATTGTTTTTGATGCTATAATTTGTCAGTTTATAAATAAAAATAGACAAAAGCAATTTTTAACAAAACTTTTGCATAAAAGCCATTTCAATATCATGGCCACTATATTAAATAGAAATTAAAAAAATTAAGTTTTTTTCCCTATTCCATTTAAAAAGAAATATCATGACATTTTTAAAACTTTTATGTTTATAAAATCTTAAAACAATAAACTTTGATAAAACTAATAAAATTTTTTATTTCTTTTAAAATACATTAAATGAATCACAATTTCCTTTTATAACTTACAAAATTATTATAAAGATTTAATAATTATTGCTAAGATGACTTAAAGTAGTAACAAGATTGTAATACTAATTTCCAAATATTACATCAAATGCAATAAATGGAAAATATAATAATAAATTACAAAATATTTACAGTATTTTTAATTTTAAAAAATCCATTTTATTTACTTTATGGTATCAAACAACAATTTTTCAACTTATATAGAATGAAAAATATAACATATCCAGAAACAAAAATAAAAATCAATTTTGCTATTCAGGGAAATCTATACAGATTTGAGAATAATATAAATAATAACAAAAAGATCAACAAAATTCAAACGAATAATAAAGGAGAAAAAAATTGTTGACAACAGTTGTTCAACAGTGTTTCCAAATTTTAATTTTATAAACAGTACTCATTTGAGAAAGGAAATATTTTTTTATTTAATCGAATTAATGCTTTTAAAATCTCGACAAAATGTCAATGCAATTATAAGGATAACATTTATACCCTTAACTTAACTAATTACTTGTAGCTATAATTTTTTTTGCCAGTTAGTTGTTAGGTCTTGTTCATTTATTTTTGTATTATACTACAGATTAAATACAAATTCAGCACAATTGAAGTTATAATTATATTTTCATTAGCAGTAAAAAGACACCCCTGTAGGTATTTGTAGAAGACATAATTTTTAAATTGATTAACATTAATTTTCATATTTTATTATATGCATAAATTTTTAATATTGGGAACCTGATACATCACTTAAAATATACATTTAAATTTAGTTTAATAATGGCAGGATTTCAATTATAGCTCATGTATTTTTAATCATAAATTTTTTAGGTTTTGATGATAAGAAATTCAAAAATACTTAGATAATACAATAAATTGCAGGAAGAAGTAAATAAATAAAGTGTATATTTTCATATAATATATATATCAAGTAATATATTTTCAACATCTTATATCAACTCAACAAAGAGAGAGTGTGAGAAATTATAAAATAAACATTAAAATAAAAAACAAATTTGATTGATTAAAAAAATAATAAAAAGTAAGAACAATCAAAAATAAAAGACATCTTAAAAAAACTTATATATTATTTTAAAAACAAGGCAAAATTTTTTTAAAGCATTTATATTAAATATGCCAGTAATATATATTATATATCAAAATAGTTCAAAATTTATTCTTAGGCACTACAATAAAATTTATTTTTATTTAAAGATTTCAAAACAATTCTTTAAAAAATAATTTTTAAAAAATGATAAATATAATCAGTTGAATTTTTTTTTTTTTTAAATGAAAATCTATTTTCAGAAAGGAAAAAAATGTACCACTATTTGTGTGAAAATAATGAGATGAGCAACTCCCACAATTTGTTGGTCTCTGTAATTATACAAAATTAGAGCAAACACCACATAGGGACATATAAACAAGCATATTACAAACATACATTTGCCACAAAATACAAAACTTAATTTCAAAATTTCAGCTAATAAATGGTTCTCCACAATTATAATAAAAATACCATCAAGAAAGAAAAATTATTAATCACAAAATTTAATATGAGTTTTTAATTACATACAAATTTAAAGCAACAACTATATATTTACCTCATCTTCTAAATAACATCCTTCTAGATCAATTAATTGAAATTGCAGTCTTCTCAAAACTTCTTCTAAGGCTTCACATTGCTTCATGCTAAGTTTCTCTCCTGAATAATAATTAAAAAAAAGATGAGATGCATGAAAAAAAAAAAAGAAGATTTTTAATAATTATTGTACATGCCGAAATGTATTAGACTTAGATCTATGTATGGAAACAGCTAGAAATTCACCATACAAAAATAATTATAATAACTTTTTAAACAATATAAAATTCTTCATTATCAATTTAACTTTTTAAGCATAGATAACATAAAAAAATATTCCAAAGTGCATAGATTTAAATAAATTTAGTATAAGTTTAGATTAGATTTAGTATAGTTATAAGTTTTTAATTAATTGAAATAAAAATTTCTATTTATATTATTATAAATTTCTATTTATTTTTATTTTTTCAATTATTATTATAATTTTTATTTTATCTTTTAGGAAATGTATGAATTAAAATACATTCATATAAAAAATAAAGTTAAAAAAAAAAGATTTAAAAAATATTAACATAACATTTTATTAGACTTATATGTATTATATAAACTTACCTAAAATAGAAAGATCAAATACTCTGGGATTGGCTTCTAATTTATGAGAAGAGCTTTGAAATTCCTGAATAAAAATATAAGATAAAAAATTTATTAAAGCCTTCATCATTACCAATGAAATAAAAAATTTCATTAATGCTTGCATATCATTAGCCCTTACCCTTCAATGACAAATTAGCAACACCTTTTTATATAATAAACAATAAATCATAAAAAGAGTCGTGAGTGTTAAAGTTAATAAAGTATGGTTATAATTTAACATAAAATTGATTCAGAAAAAGTATATTGCAGCGAATTTCAATTCTTTGAATAACTAGAAATGTATTTTTAAGCAATATCAAAATTAGATGGTTGTAAGAACCATTGGCAAATAAAATAAGTTCATCCATTTTTCACTTGCCATCAGCAAGAGAATAACAGATTAGCATTAATTTGTATTTACCAATCAATCAATTTCTACCACTATATCTAAAAAAAATCTAAATTTTAATTAATTTAATGATTTTTTAGTTTTTATCAGCATAATTATAAAACTTCATTCAAATATACTGATAGATAAGATTATTATAAAAAGAAAAATTATAAAATTTTCACTTATTATTTTATTACTATAAGTTTGCATAAAATGCAATAGAAGATTCAATAATGAACACAAATTAACATTTTTAAAAAAGCGGGGGGGCGCGCCAATTAAGTATTAAATAACATCAATGGCTTTCTAAAATGGAAAATTTTTAAAGCTTAACAAATAATGTATATTTCTTTTAACATTATTACTATACAATGCAAATTTTTTTTAATAAAATTTAAACTTTGAACATATAAAAAACAATTAACCACAAAACTAGCAATAATTAACCTAAAGCATTATGATCACAGCTGCTCTACTAAAAACCATTAATTAAAAAAGCTAAGTATAAGATAATTTACTTTAAAAATAAATTTACATTTGATATTTTGAAATTAATTGACTTAAAACATCAATAACCACTATGATTTTTAATGTATATAATATTTTTATTAATAAACTAAACCAATCTGGTAGTTTTCTTTAATAGATGCAAGTAAATAAACAAGTGATTACAGTGTTTCTTAGTGTGAAAAGAAAAATCAAGTATAATTAAAGAACAAAAAATTTATTCAGCATACAATAAACTATTAATACAAAATTATTTATTATTATACAAAAAAAAAAAAAATAAATAAATAAATAACAAAAAATATTAATTATTGATTATTATATAAAAATACAACAATCTTTAAACATTTTAATGAATTATCTTCCTCCTTTTTTACATTCATTAAAAAAAATTAAAGGATAATTTCAAATTAACAAGAATTGTTTTTTTTTTTAAAATAAGGATTTGGATTATAATTAAAATGTACTCCAGTGATAATAAAAATATACCCCAATTCATATTTATTACAATTACTTTCAGAGGTAAAATAATAATAGTAGTCCAAATACCTGTAGCTGTTCCAAAACACATGTTAGAGGCTTGATGCCTTGTTTGTCACAAGCAGCCACATAAGATGAAATGAGTGTATTAAGTGTATTGCCATAAACTGTGGAAGAAAAAATTATGCCTTTACACACAGATGTATTATACATATGTATAAAATATTTTGCCTCATTCAAGAGTATGTTATTGAAATTAATGCTCCATTTATTTCATATATAGGAGGGGAAAAAAGATTCTTTTTGGCATTACTTAATTGAAAATTTCATCTACATGTACTTCACTTTTATTTTTTATAGTTTAAGTAAAACAAATTAGTAGAAATATTTAGAACATGCAACATTCCCTGTGGTTTATCTTTTATGTCCAAATATTATTACTTGAATATATTTAGATTGATTTAAGATTTATCTTTTGGTTAAGATAAAAACAGTCAAAATGAAAGCATAAATGTCAGAATTTAATTTAAGTCAAATCTTTGAAAATAAATGAATCAGTTGTAAAATTTTTTTATGTTTTAAAGAAAAAAATTAGTTAGTGGCAGGCAATCTCAATATATATATTTTATTTTTATATAATACGAATTTAATATTCAAGTCTCTTTCGACAATAACTTAATTTCAAAAATGTTATTTTGTTTAATGACTTTTACAAGTTAGAAATAAATGATAAATTTGTCTTCCAAATAAGGTTTTTTTAGAGGATCTTTCAGTCAAACATACACATATTTGGTATTCATTTATTCTATGGATTTGGGCAACATAGATCAATTGTGTATTTTGTATTAATAAAGTTCTGAAATAATTATTTTGCCAGTACAATAAAGTATATATATTCTAGAGTTAAAAATAAATTAAACAAGTGTATAAATTTTTTTCAAAGGCAAAGCAATAACAGGTATTCTGAAATTAGAAGATTTATTATGTGTTTTTTATTATGTGCAAATCTTTTAACTGTGATGGATTTTCTTTGAATGGCTTCAAAAATCAAGAAAATTCTGCAATTTGAACATCAAGTAATGTAAACTTGAAATTTGTATTAAAAAAATATACTTAAAAAGAAAATATTATTTCAGAGCAAACTGGGCAGCAATAAACGCTATAAACAAATAAATGCCAGAAAACGACTAATTATCTGCATGGGAAATAAAACAGCTGTTTGTTTGGGATCGCAAACTATTCTTAACTGATTTTTCAAATTAATAATTAGCTTATATGTAAAATGCTTTTATATTAAATATAACTGTAAAAACTGCGCATCTCATATATTAAATAAATTATTTAAAATCTTTCAGAAAAAACAAAAAAGATTTCAGAAATTCTTAAAATCAAAATAAAATTAGAAAGATAAAAATATTTCAGACCAACAAGGTCAAGTAGCACACCTGGCAGACATTTCGTGATTTCATAATTAAATTATGAAACTCCTAATTAAGTCGAAATAAAGAAAATCGCTAATCACCTTTCGACCATGGGTCCGGTGGCTCTAAGTAGCAAGTCACAAGCATTTCATCAACAGGGAAGTGAACCCGATTACTGTGTTTCGCTTTTTTCTTCGCCGAAACATAGTGGATTTGTTTTACTTGTTCTGTTGGAGTGGATGGGGCAGAAACAGATGTAGAGAAACTCATGTTTCAAGATCACAGCATCCACTCAGTTTCATATGTCACATTGATTTACAAAAGTTGGTATCTAGATAATCGAGAAAAAAAATCTTTAACTAGATATATATCTCTAATAAGATATGGATCAGAACTCGTCTGCCATAATAAAACTACAACAATTAACTGTTGCCACCGTTAAAGGACAGTAAATAGAAAAGCATTACTTGAAAAGGAAAACACGCATATATTTACACATATCACGTGATAGAAATATTACTATCATATTCGTATAACTTAATAATTATATAAAGAACATTACTAATAAAGCTTTATCGTGTTTTTTTCTATTGCTAAAGCAAAGTAATAAATGCAAATAACACGTAATTCACTTACTTTTAAAAATAAATTAATAGTTTAAAAAAACTAAAAAATACGCTTTTAGAGTTAATCTATCTAAAAAGTAAAAAATAATTGTTAACATAAGAATAAAATGACTGACGAGAAAATGAATGTCACTGTTCTAAAAGCGTGGGGTGCTTGTATGACATTTTAAAATTAACTCTGCATTTCTGAGTGAAACTAGTGAAAAATTATAACCATTGATATTGAGCACCCCACGCTTTTAGAACAGTGACATTCATTTTCTCGTCAGTCATTTTATTCTTATGTTAACAATTATTTTTTACTTTTTAGATAGATTAACTCTAAAAGCGTATTTTTTAGTTTTTTTAAACTATTAATTTATTTTTTACTTTTTAGTCTGATTAACTCTAAAAGCGTGTTTGAAAATTATATACTTACAAGAATAAAATAAGAAAAAGTAAAATTAAGGAATAAAAAATTTAAAAGTTTATGAGAAATACAAAAAGATAAATACAATGCAAATAAAAATTAATGAAAAAATACTAAAAAAGCTAAGTACAATACAATTAATATAAGCAAAAAAAAGAATAATATAAAAAAGTTGGAATATACTACAAAGTAGAGTAATTGCTGCTAGAAAGGATGACTAAAGTCTAGGTCTGGTGCAAATGAAGCTAATAAAAGCGTATTAACAAAACATTTTCAAGACTAATCCAAACAATTAGTGCATTAGATGAATTGGATATTTTTATTAAAAAATTGTTTCATAATACTGAAGAATTTGCATTCCTTTTACTGACTTTTTTGAATAACTGTACTTATTTTATGTTTGCCCTTTTTTTTTTTAAAAAAAAAATCCTTTTGATTTAAAGGAAGCAAATATTCAAAGAGAATAAATTCTCAGAAAATTGAAGCAAAAATCTCCGTTCTTTACTTGATTCCGAAATATTTTAAATAAGATTTTAATTAGCTTCTATTTAAGAAGCTAATTAAAGAATATTCTATACTTTTCCATTATTGAGGCCTCTCTCACTGGTTTGGCGAGTTTTTTTGTAAATCTTTGGCACGCAGGCTCCCCTCTATCACTTTGCAAATGGAAATGAACCGCAAATGACTACTAATTAGTGAAAGTATAATGTATAATATCTAGAAATTAAGATTCACAAATATTAAGAAATTTTTTTTTTTAGACGTAACACCTTAAATTTTATTGTTCTAAATTCTAAAAGAAAAATCCAGAACTATATATAAAAAAAAAATGTACAGTAGATGAAATACAAATAAGCAATAAATCGTCCTCTCCTCATATTATCCACAATGAATGCACTTATTTATCATTTTGGAAATTAAAATTTTAAATTACAAGTAATAAAAATAAGACATTTCCTTAAATAACTACACTAAAGGTATTATTAATCAATAGATGATTATGAAATAACGTTAAATTTACTAATGAACAAATATATAGATAACAAAAATCTATCCAAATTATGCAAAAGTTAACTTTTTTCTGCCTTTTAAATAAAATCTGCAAAAAATTATGTAAAAGAATATTTTTTTTAAATTGATTATTTTAATCCGATTAGAAAATTTGTATAGGAAAAATTATATAGATAAAACAAATAATTTTTTTCTCTATAAAATTTTTTGTGTTCATAACTAAGCACAGCTTTATATAAAAAAAAGTTATGATGTTTGTAACAAATGCGTAAAAATTAAAATATATAGTTTAAAATTTTATTCTAATCTCACAAACAGATACATATTTATAAGTGATGCAAAAAATATCAATCTAAATAATAACAAATAGTTATTACACTCAAAATTTTATATAAAACTAAATTCAAAAGAGAAATTTTGAAATTTTCATTATTTGTAATTAAAACTCTGCATTAATTTAATTGTGACTAATGCTTTGTAAACCAGAAAAATTTACTAAGTTAAATTTAAGTTTGTTATGCAAAAAAATAATTATTTGGCAATAATTCGATTATTTAGCATGTGCAGTTTTGCCATTTCTAATTCTCTCATTTATGATCATTCGCAAACAATTATTTAAAAAAAAAAAAAAAAAAAAAATACTTAGTACATTTATATTTTGCTTGTATATATATATATATATATATAGTATCTTTCAATGTCTTATTTTTTTTATTGAAAACAAAGTTGTTAGTTATGTTGTATTGACTGAACAGAAATTTTTTCTTTATAAGCAATGGGTTAAAGGCATATTTCAATATGCTTTTCAAAATCGTAATCCAAGAATTCAGATTACAGAATTTTGCTTTTTACCACTTATCCATATTTAGAAAGATAATTTTCTTTTATCTAGTAAACAATACTGGCATAGTATTCAAGATAATATGAATTATGTTCTTAATTATCTTGTTTTCTTTAAAATAGAGAAATAAATAAATAATGATGTCAAAAATATATTTATACATCAATAACATCTGCAGAATTTCCAGTAAACTATAATGAAAAAGTCTGAAATTTTCTAAAAGTACAAAATAAATTATAAATAGCTCTTGATTAATATGTCTAATCATCAATGTTTAATATAGAAAATATTAAACAGTTGTCCAGTATTCCAGTTGTTGTTCATTATAACTCACAAAGGCTTGCTTTTTACAACAAAATGTTTTTTTTCACATTTGATCACTAGTTTTAATTATATAGAAATGTCAGAATGAGAAATAACTTGGTCAGTTAACTGCACTTGAATGTTTTATCATATTTTCAATCAAATTATTCCTAAGTATACAAAAACTAGAAATTCCCCCAACAAAAAAAATTTAAATCAATATAAGATACATTTTGTAAAATGGAAATATTTATTACTTTAGCATAAACTATGACTTCATCATTTATTAGGAATTTGTAAACATATTTGATGTAAAGATATTTTTCTCAGAATCATATTTTGAACAGCGAAGATACAAAAGTTTGGGCCAAGACCACAACCAATAATTAGGAGTTTCTGACTCTTAATTATTCCATGATATATCATAAATTTTTTTATCCATTATTATTCACATGCTATTGTTCAAAAAAAGAATTGTAAAATTGATAAGAATGAAATAATTTTTTTACTTATTAACATGTTTTAATGTTATGTTATTAACAAAATCAAATATTATATTTACTTAATTTTGAAATTTTTATCTTCCTTTCAAATTCCTGTGTTTTAATAATAAGAATAAGTTGTTACGTCTCACCATACTAGATGAATCTATGAAACCTATAGTTTATTAAGAATTAATTTTTATTCATTTAGAAAAATAAAAATAAATATTTGGTTTTGTCATATCCAGCAAAATATATTTAATATCAAATAATCTAATTTCATTAAATACTCAATTACAACCAATATTTCCTGGTTATTCCAACTTTATTAAAAAGTGTAATTTAAAAATTAAATAAATTTGAAATTCTGGATTTTAAAAAATCTAACTAAAAATTATTAATTTCACTTTTTTTACAATTTTCATGGTTAGATATGCTTCATCTTTCTCTTTGAACACTGTTCACCATTTTCTGAGATGAGGAATTGTATTGAATTATAGACCAAACTTTTTTTTTTTACAATTCCTATTTTTTTAAAGTTTTATTTTAACAGGTTCTGTTGTTCTCCCTTTCATTATAAAAAAAAAAAAAAAAATTTTTTTTTTTTTGTAACACAAAAATAGACTGTGCATTTGAATAAAAATTTCTGAAGCATTCAATTGGGAAAATGTTGATACAATTACAAATGAATATAAAATAAAGAATTGCCAATATAGTCTTTAAAGAGTACATTCCTTTTAAAATAGCGGAAACGTTAAATATTTTTACTAACTTTATAATCAATATTATTTTCCATTAAGAATATAATTGGTTAATATTAAATTATATGCATCATTTTTTTTTTTTTTTAAAATTTTTAGACATTTACTGCCAAAAATTAAACATTCAGCCATAAAATCGAAAAATAATGCTTTTTTTTTAATATTCACCAAAAAAAAAATTTTTTTTTTTAAAAAAAAAAAAAAAAAAAAATCACATAAAAAGAAGTTTAAAGCTAAATCAAATGAAGCTGACATTAATAGGAAAGGCAAGCACCTTTTACCAGCATACGAAGTTTATAGCATGTGATCAGCCATTGCAGAGTTAAGTAATCACTATACAGGGCAGCTGTCTCAGAATTGAATTTTGCAAGTCGATATCCCTACCCACACCATCATGCTTCCATTTCAGAAGTGATGTTCTGGTCACTAATTGTATGTGCTTTATTATGTCCAGACCCTTAAATGCTTGTCCGGTTTGTGGAGCAAATCACGACCCATCCGTGAACATAGCATTGCTCCAATAAGACAGTCCAATTGGTATGTTGCTAGCACCACTTTAATCATTCTCCCTGGATTAGACAGATAGAGGAATACTCGGGGTAACCTAGGCATAGAGTCCGTTCATCTGTAGCTTTAGATGCACAGTAGTAGAAGATATTGTCTTACTAATAGAAGGTGAAACCATACATATCACACATATCAAGGTCGCTCTATAACAGCAAAATGCTGATCATTCACATTGATCATATTCCTTGGACATCTGTATGGCTTGTTAGGAATTGTTTCCATAATCAAGAATTTTGAAGCCAAAAAAAAGAGCAATACCTATGATTAACGGTTGTGCTTCAATGTGTTTGACAGCATGTCAGCACTCAGAATCTTCCATTTGCCTTCTAGAAGCCATAGAAACAAGGTTGTCTTGAAAATAAAACATACAGAAGTTATCACCCCTTACTCCTGTAACCCTTTACAATGTTAGTTTCTTAAGCAACTACTTTTTCTGCATAATTCTTGACACAATTGGCTGTTATATAACATTTGCATACTTCCACCCAACTCGGCAGCAAATTGCAACCTCTCCAATTCAGATTGGCTTCCAGAAATTAACATTTTCTTCTGCATGCTTACTTTTGCCAATGAGTGACTATTACTGCATATTAAAATAGTCATTTTTAAATACACAACAAATACTGCAAAATATTTATAATTTTATTTGTAAAAATTAAAATTATTATATTTTAAATTTATTTTAGGGTTAAAATTTTTATTAAGGTATTTAATTTTTTTTGCGAAAAAAAAAAAAACTCAAAGGCATTAAAAATTTATAAAAATGAAATTTATTTACATAATTTTACAAGAGTTCATGATTGTGACAAAGAGTGATTATGAAACAATTAAAATAATAAATGTGACAGCATGATTTTTAATACTACCATACCCTTCCGACTGATTTACTCATGGCATTAAATTGCAGTCTAGATTGATACCTGATAAGAAATTCAATGAACATTCACAAGTTTTACAAAATTCATGAAAGATTTTGAACTTTTAATTGCTTGATTATAAAACTAAAGAATGATGATTTCAGCAGATTTCCTGATGACTAATGATGTACTTTCCACATTGTAAATCTCCAATTCCTATCCTGGAATATCCACCATCAACTTTTTGAAGAAGAACTTCACTGGTGTTCACAGATATCACACGGGCTCTGAATTAAAAAAAAAAAATTCCATAATTATGGGTAATTACATAAAGAACCATGAAAACTTAAGAATTACATCAACATTTAAAGCAAAATATTTTTCACAAATAACAAAGAAAAACAGGAATGGATTCAAATACTAGTGAATGATTTAATTTAAAATCAAATTAAGAAAAAGGTGCTTAAGGAAACGAATGTGTTATATCTGTTTTTCTCTAATTTGAATCAATATAATTAATTGGAAAACAATAGTTCATATAAAATAATTCATAAACTACTTAAGAAATAAATTACTTAAGAAACCAAAGAATGAAATTAATAAGATAAATTACTTAAGAAATAAATGACACAACACATTAATAATAATATTGTTGCTGTCACCATTTAAAAGCATGGTGAAAACCAAAAAAACTTTCTTGTCCACCTAATATATAAAAGCAATTATAATACATTTTCCAATAACTAGTAAGTTAATTTTAAAAAAAAAAACCTCCTTGTTTATACCTGCTTGTCTCATAAGAAAATATAAATTTTTTCAAAGATTTTAATTTACAAAATATATTTTAAAAATCAAGGAATCATACATTTTTGAAGGCAATGCCAATGATGATTGATATAGTACTTCCTAATAAAAAATTTTAAAAAAAACTTTTGAAAAATATGGAATTATAACTTACTGCCAAGGCTGCTGTGTTTTGTCATCAATGTAAACAGACTCCCCTTTTCTAAAGGAAGCTCCTTTGAATACAAGCTTTCCATCAGCAAAACGGCAACTTACTCTTTCGGGAGCATGGAATTCATCTATGGAAACATCAAAACATCGCTAAAATTCATTTTTTCAGAAAAAGATATCAGCCCAAACCAATGAACAGCATGCAGTGAATTTAGAAAGTTATAAAGAGCCTATAAAATCATGCAAGAAGGAAAATCACAATAAGAACTCCTTGAATGGAAGAGAGGCCAGGCACTCAGAATATAGAAATGAAATTCTTTCCTAAAAAATTTTAAAAGAAACAAAGCAAAAACAGAAAGAATTGTTAAAAGTCTAATGCAAGTTGACTGCTTTTGATTCATTAATGAGCTTGTGAGAGAAAATACATATAAATATTTATAATTAGTAAACTAAAAATAAAGTAAACATGTAAAATTTTATGTTTGACTTAAAAGAAAATGTATATACAATCTTGAATTCTGTTATAAATTTTATATTTGTTTCACAGTTTTGTATCATGTAACCCAAATTAGTTTTAAATGAATAATATAAAATAGTTTTGAATTAATTGTATACAAAATGTCTAGATTCTGTTAAGTAGATTGCAGAATCCTGATAATAGCCGATTGCAACTATTCCCATAAAATTAGAAATATTTCTAAATAATGATGGTAAAATATATTTTCTTTTCATTGATTGACACTTCATTCTTTGGTTATTAAATGCATTTTATTCATAATGACTACATTTAACCATGCTTTCAGTAATTAAACAGATTATGTTAAATAAATAAAATGCATTTGGCTTTGTGTTAAACTTTCAGGTAGAAAGATGGTGGGAGATGCAAACAAGTTGCTCAAAATTAATATGAAATTATATTTTGAACTATATTCAAATATATTAGATATGATTGAATCAAGTTATTTTTTAATTTTGATATAGTATTGATATTAAAATACATAAATAAAGATTAAATTTAACTTTCTGATGAAACTTTTACATTACAAATTTACCAAATGAAATTAAACTATTTTTTGCATCAAATTCAACCCTATGAAAATTAATATATGCACATGCAAGTTTATGAAATATATGCCTAATTATGTCTGAATTAGTTATGTCTAAGTACGTAGGAGCAATTATGCACCAGTATGTATAATGATGAATTTTTAAATATGCACATAATCTGTACTTAAAAATATTTACAGTTATTGATTGTTATAATTTTCATGATGATGTGTGTACACATACATATATATGCATGTATATTTTCATGCATATACAAATATATGAACATAAGTAATTATACATGAAAATAGAAGTTATACAAATAAGGATAAATGAACGCACTTATGCATGCAGATATATGCATTTATGTATATTTCTCCATATATATATATCCATCTAAATGGATGTAAACATGACAGTATATGAAATAGCATATGTATATATTCATTTACATGCATACAAACAGTATGACATAGTAGGAAAGAAAATTAATTTTCAAAAGGTTATTATTACTATTTTTAAACAATTTTTAAAATTGAAATTTTAAAATTATATAATATGAAATGAAAATTAAGAGGAAACAATTTCTACACTATTTTTCTTCAAAATTGCTGTGCACTACATATATCATACCTAACATGCAATCAATTCATTCATTTCTGCATATAAAATGGATATTTACCTTTCACAAAATCAGTGGTCAAACTACATGTATGTATGCACATTATGTTATGCATACATATTTGTATATGTACATTAAGAAATTACAAGATACATGCACATCTATGTATGCACCTTATGCATGCATATGTGGCATCAATAAATGAATACATATACATGTACGATATACATACATGAAACCATTTTCAGAGGAATGAATTTAGAGCACAAAAACTGTATCTGTTATTGACTATATCTTTCATGAATGAAATAAACCATATCTAAATACATTTTTTAAAAATTATAAGTTTAATAAAATATACCCAAAAATTAAACATTTAATAATAAGAGACAATTTACTTACATTCACTACTTTGTTTAGAAGCCTTTAATGCCTGAAAAAGAACAAATAATTTAAATTAGTAAGATGACTACATAAATTCAAAATACCATTTAAAAAATTAATAAAGAAAATGCCTACTTTTCGAATTGATGTCCAATCATCCAGAATATCACTTTCATGTAGCATATAGACAATATATGGACGTATAGTAAGTTAAAGAAAATTTCTATAACATTTTTGTATTTACAAAACATAAAATAAAATAAAGATAATTTCAGAATAAAATTTGTATATACAGAATAATATTTTACATTTCAAAGAAAAAAAATAATATTTAAAGTTAAATATATAAATCTAACAATATCCTATGTTGATGTTTTACTTTTAAAAAACATTTTTTTTTTAAGAAAGGAAGGGAAAAGTAATAACTGATACTTCTAAAATGATAAATAATAAATTAAGTTACAGATTCTCTATATTGAATATTTAGTAATACAAAATACATGGGATGGCTGAGTAATGAAATTGCTAAAAATTTTAAGGGAATTCAATGCATGCATGAATGAAATGAAAATAAACTGCTTTAAATAACTTTAAATCAAAAGAGTAAATTAAGGAAAGAGAGTATTTTAAGGAAAAACTAATATTAACCAAAGGCTAAAATTAAATATTATGGAGATAATTCAATTGCATCCTTCAATAATAATAAACCAGAAGCAAGGACAGTTACAATTTTACTAGCAATAGATTTTTTTATTTTGTCTATATTACTATTTTACTAGCAAACCAAGTGCTAATTTTTTATTTTAATGAGGTCATAAAAGGTATCTTAGATCAACGCTGAAAGAAAGAACATTTTACAAAAACTAATCTATTTTTAATAACAAATAGGATTTAATATAGTACAACTATAGTTTCTTCTCCTCAAGCACTCTCTAGGAGTTTCAAAGTGCTATTCATCTTGAATACACTTTATTATCACAAGCAATTCTGAATAATCAAATCCACAGTATGGAGAGTCACTGTTAAGTTAACAGTTAGGTCAGGGGTGAACACATACCTTACTGATTTTTCTTATGTGTCTCTAAAAAGTTGTAAGAGTAACATTTCTTTTTCTGTCTTGTATCACATTTTCCTATGTTTTTATTTAAACTTATTTTTTGTAGAAAAAGGTAGTTCCGCATTTTGATTATCTGTCAGGTAAGACAAAATAAAGATCCTGTGCAAGTTTCATGTTCTTATTTAAGTTAGATGAGTTTTTTAAGTTGTTCCTTTAATTTTTAATCAAAACATTTTTTATTAGTTATTTATTAATTAAATAGAACCTTAAGAAATTAAAATCAATGTATTAGGACAAAATCAACAAATATTTTTTAAACAATACCAACAACAAGGCATTTCAATATATGAAAAATATAGTAGATTTTTTCTCATCAAACATACCATGATAATTACTGAAGCTAAATCTTATCTACTAATAAAGAAATTTCAAAGGAAAAAAAAATTTAATAAATCTCTCATTTTTGGATGGAGAGTTGGGGAGGTTTAAATGACTTTTATTTAAGTAACCACCTATATTCTTAACATCTAGTTTAGGATGGAATACAGTTTAAAATGTCAATGCAGTACATTTCATCTATCTCTATATTTCTATTCGAGAAAAGTCACTTTGCTGACTTAAAAAAAAAAATTTAAGATAGATGGGGAAAAAAAAGGATATCTGACACTGTGACAGGTTTTTTCCTCTTTCCTACAAACTGAGAGTCACACTTCCGTTTATTTCGTTTAAGGTTTACTTGTTCATTCCATAAATCTGAAAAATACAACATAATATAGCAATAATACAATCAATTAGAAATACAATAATGAAAAACAATTTTTTCAGAGTTGCATATGCATATTTTACCTGACGTGATATCCACACTGTTACGATCTTCTTCTAATCGTCTTATTTTGTCTTCAAGGTCGCACTTTATCACATCCCAAAGAAGAGCTTTCTCACTCTAAGAAAGAAAAAATTAATTAATGCATTTACAAGTTTGCTTCAAAAACTTGTTTGTATAGAAAATATACATTAGTTTTGTTTTTAGATAAATTGTAAATGTTCTTCAAGATATATCAAAATCCCAGAATATTGGCAGAAAAGTACTCGCTGAGGTTAAATGAAACAGACTAAAAGCAGAAACATCATAATTTCAGAAATGGATTCATATAATTACACACCTCAGTAAGTTACTTTTACATGGATGAAAAGCTCCCTGATAGTTCTCCAATGACAACTAAATTCCAATTTTGCTTGTATTATCAATCAACTTACAATAAAATATTCTTCCATTAACCTCTTTATAAGTTGTGCCACATCCTGTATAATTGAAATTTGAAAGATAAATTATTTATGACATCATTTAAGAGCATACTACAATTGTACTTTTTCCAAAAGAGATCAAAACAATTTTTTTTTTTTTTTAAATGTTATGCTTTAAGATTGATTAAAATAAAAAAAGCATATTGCAAGAATTAAGTTTTTAAAATATTTGATGTTTATTATACTGATATTGTGAGAATTGTAAAGATATCTCATATCAGAAGGCTGGGCAATGTGTTATGTGACGATGCATTTCGAACCAAAATGATAACTTTGAGAATTGAGGCAATAAGGTGGAGAAGACTCCCCACTAGGATTAAAAATGTCAAAAACAATCTAAAGTTAATTGGAGTTAACTGGCGGAGGGTTACTGCACCAGATAGGATCAGAAGGAAGAAACTGGAGAGACAGCTTTGGCTTGTGACAGGCTATGTTGCTTAAATGAATTCAAATTTACCAACAAATTTTCAAAAAAATTGTATAGTTATAATAAGTAGAAAAATGAACAGAAAATATTTAATTTTAAGTTTATAAATATATGTAAGCAAAAGGATAAAAAGGGAAGGTGCAACTAATAAAATGCTATGTTTAATAATCAATAGAAATAATACAAAAAGTAAGACTTACATTAAGATTTTGTTTTGAAGCTTGATTTTCAGCATCTAAAGTGTGACGTATATTCGTAAGTCTTAGGACTTTTAAAATATCTAAATATAAAAATTTATTATTAAATAAATGATTTTTAAATTAATTTTATTAATTAAATAAAAAACAAACTCTACAATATACCTGATACTTCTAAGCGATCTTCTAAATTTTGGCGTAAGTCATCCAGTGGATGTGTATATTCTGTAGAAGTACCTTTTTTCACTTCTTCTAGCTGAATATCAATTTGAGAACTCTTTTCCTCAAATAATCTATCAAACAAAAAATTTAACAATTAACAGATTTAAATCTTTTGACTTTATTATTTAGTAAAATAAGTACAAAAACTATTTTTACAGTTTTTAAAAGAATATAATTACGTTAGAATAAAAACAATTGACATAATTTGTAATATGCTGAAGCCTTAATGATGAATTTTAATTAAATCATCAAATACATTTTTTTTAAGAGAGATTTTTCTTTTAATTTTACAAAACTCAAAAGAATTATCTTAGTTTGAAGACAAAAATATTTTTTCAAGTAACAAGCATATATATTTATATATATATGAATACTAATTTGTCGAGTGGTTCTACATAATTACAGTTTATTAAACCTGCATATGAAAATTCTTATAAAGTTACTAACTGTTCTTTCATGAACACAAACTGTTTTTCCAATTCTGCCATTTGGTGCAAACATTCACTTCGTCTTTTATCAATACATTCTTCATCAACTTCTAAAAAGAAAAGACAAAACAAAATAGATACATGCAACAAAATTAAAATAGATACATGCAAATAAAATTTATTTAATATAATTTTTTATACAAATATTAGAAACAATCTATTTAACTAACAATAAAAAATGCACCCAAAAAAGAATATTAAAATAAAACTAAAATAAATAGATGCGATATATGTGTGCGAGTTTATTAGCACAGTTAACACAGGTTATCAAAATAATGGAAACACCATAAATTTATAAAGAATCCTTTATTAGTATGGGGTAGGACCGCCTTTGGCATGTAATACAGCTTGGATTCGCCTAGGAATCGATTCATACAAGTGCTGAATAGTGTTCAGAGGAATGTTGTACCCTTCTTCATGGAAATATTGTGAAAGTTTAGGGAGAGATGCCGGTGGAGGATATAGATTCCGTATTGAATGCTCTAAAATAGAGCATAACGGTTCAATAATATTGAGGTCGGGTGCCTGTGCGGGCCAAGGCCAACTTCATCCTCGTGTTCATTAAAACCATGATTGAACAAGTCCCGCTGCATGAATGGGTGTAAAGTTTGCATCATAGGATGGATCTGGTCAGCTAAAATTTCTAACCAGTGATCCTTCTTTTCAGGGTTACGATTGGTCCTGCAGAAAACCACGACAAAGTTGCCCATATCATGACAGTTGGAAGCAGACCTTGTGCAGGTGTCCTTCAAACGTACACCCGTCTTGTTGTAGGGAAAAGTGTGAAAGACGATGCGTCAGACAATATTACTTTCTTCCATTGATCAATCGACCAGGTTTTGTGAGTATGGCACTACTGTAGACGACGTTTGGCATTAACATATGTTACAAGTGACTTGGGAATTGCTGCTCTGGCATAAATGTCCTATTTATGAAGGTGCCTCCTAACTGTAATGATTGACACTGGAGAATCCAGATGCTGATTGAGCTCTGCGGTCCCTTTTGCTGCAGTTGTTCGCTTTTGAGACATCACAATCCGCTTCAATACCCATCGGTCTCTTTCACTGAGTTTCTCTTTCCGTCCACTCTTTTTCTTTGCCGAGCTTGTCTTGCCACGCTGTGTGTATGCTGTCATGACTTTAGACACAGTACCTCTAGAAACACCTAAAAGTTGGGATGTTTTGGTTACACATGCTCCAGCTAGACGGGCTCCTACAATTTGGCCTCTTTGAAAATCTGAAAGATCCAACATTTGATGCGTTTGAAATAAATCCAAGACTTAGAGAATTTCAATAAAGCTACCACATACTACCAGAACATATACATTTTTATTTAAAAAAAACTGGTAGCTATTACTATATTTTAATGCTTACAAAGAGCAATAAAAAATGTCACTTTTATTCACAGGTGTTTCCATTATTTTGATAACCTGTATATATGCATATATATATATATATATATATATGCATATATACAGAGAGAGATAAGTGAACTAATCTATAAGGCATTGACTTCTCTCTGGCACTTGTGATTATTATTTGGTTTGAGATGGATTCATATAATTATCAGAACTCCCCTTGAAGGACTTCTTGCTAACTCTTTACTACTTGTCGTCTGATTGTTGAAAGTGAGATGGTTGGAGGCACTTCTCATCAGTAATCTCCTAAAGGAGGTACACAGTGATATTTCGCAAAATCCGCAAACTCATAATCAGCAAATGCAATCTTACTTTTTGCTTACTGCAATCTTATGATAGCAACTAAAAGTAAGTACAGAAAAATAAGATTTATTTTTAAATTGCATTTACATTGGAAATTCACCCAGACTGTTCCAATGTTACACAACATATGTAATCACATGGCTCACATTCAAGTCTTATTAAAAAAGTAAATTTGTACTTTAACCTAAATGTATATATAGTGATTTTTAATACTGAGATGCCAGTTGTTGCAGCACTATCTTTAAACAAAGCCAGTGAAGCAAAATGAAGAGGTGCAGATCCATCTGGGAATTTTCACTTATGAATTCTACTTGAACCATAGAAGAAAAAAAAAATGAAATCATGCTAGCAGTGCGTGCAATTTTAGAGAGGTTAGTTGCTTCTATGTGGTACTTCTTCGAGAACTAATTTTAATTCTATAAAATTTGTGTGAATGGCTTGAGTGTTCATCCTTTTCAACTGTTAAAAAAAATAGTATTTTAGTTTAATGAAGTTTTTAAATTTTAATTACAGTCCTCTCAGTGTTTTTTGTTTTGAAATAATTGTATATTTGAAATAAATAAAAGGGATACAGCTTTTAATTATTTACGTTTTAGAGGTAAGTGATCCAAAAAAATTTGAAAATCACTGTCCTATACAGCAAGGCATTATGTTAATAAAATGCAAACCTAAAAATCTACAGGTTGTGGAATAACACTGATGTACCATCATGTGACCAGAGTATCATGAATGATGACAAAAATGTTTGGCTATCAAATGAAATGGCACTCCAGACTCTAACTGCCAGTTGTTAGACTAAGTGGCAAGCAATAGTTGGGCCATTGTCAAAGACATCTGCGGGATATTTCCAGGCATGTTTTTGGAGGTCAAGATTTAATTTAAAATGGGATACTTCACTGAATAAGTTTCCATATCAAACAACCCTAACACTTGCAAAAACTGCTTGATGGTGTGTACATATGAGGAGTAATAGGTGCAATGGGCTCTGATTAATCTTTTAAATGTCATTGTAGTCCCTGGTGTCCTAGTTATATCATTTATAATTAATCAAATACTGTGAAAGCTGTGCTGATTTGACTTGACTTGACGTGATTTTGAGATTTATGCTCGCGTTAGCTGCTTTATCTCAATTTATCCAATTACTCTCCAGAAGAAATCAGTGGAAAAGAATTAATAAATGGAAAAGAAAATTACAAATGAAAAAAGATTTTCAAATAATCAGTGAACTTCTACTGATTCTAAAATTATGAAATGGAAGGGTCCGAAATGAGGTGTTGTGCAGTACTTCTGTCACGAAATAATATTGTAATGTTAGTATATTCGGAAAATCGCAATGAAAAAATAAAACTAACAACTACGTAATTTTTCGTAGAAAATTAATTAGTGTAACTGTTTTGTAATACGGTTCGTCGCTCATATCAAATAACCAAGAACAGGAGAGGACTTTATATCCAAAAGCTTGTTTAAGTTTTTCTCTTTGTACATCATATTTAGTACATTGGAACAGAATGTGTTCTTCGGTTTCAGGTTTTTTGCATTGTGAGCACAATGGAGAAGACGTTAATCCAAATCTATGGAGTCTGGCTGTAGAAGGATATGTTTTGGTGCGAAATCTGGAAATTAGTACTTCTTCTTTTCTTTGGATAGGTAAAAGGCGATGAATTGATTTGATGCTATTTAGATGCAACAGATCCATGGCGTATTTACTGTTGTTCCATTGTTCATTTGAATTTTGAAATCTTTTCTTTTTTTGATGGTACATGATGTCATCCGGAGAAATCCAATTTAAAATTACTGTATCTGACGCGGTTTTTGCCAAAGAGTCTGCTTGTTCATTTTCTTGTATGCCGACGTGACCTGGAGTCCAAATGAATTGTAAAGATAATATGGAATTTAGGTTTTGTTTGACTTGATTTCCTAGCAATTTGGTGACTCTTGGGGATTTAAAATTGCAATTTTGAAGAGCGCGGAGAGCAGAGAGACTATCAGATAAAATAATGTAATGATGTGATTTGAGTACATACGTGGAAATTGATAATAGCAGTGCCAGAGTTTCTCCTGTAAAAATACTATTATAATTAGAGATTGTCCCAGATGAATTTTCCTCTGTGAAAAAATTAATGCAAGAGATAGAGTGTTTGGTTGGAGATTTGGATGCATCGGTTGCTAAAATTACTTTATTTTTCCAATTTTCCTCTTTATATTGTTCAAATAAATTCTTGATTAAATGGTGTGGGAGTTGTTTGGTTTGAAAGGGTAAATCTTCGAGATGAAAAGAAATTTTATCATGATTGTCAAAGGGATGAAAATTGGGAATGAGAGAGGAAGGGGTGATGTGTAAATTTTTCAAAAGGTCAGCGAAAAACGTTTGGAGAGAAATTGGATGCTTTAAACGGGGAGAATAATTCTGGAAGTTGAGAAAATGAGAGAGGGGTGAGGATGGATCAAAAGAGACGTGTTTAACAAAAAATCTTTCTGCTAACATTAACTGTCTTTGGAAGATGGGGATTTGGCCGGCTTCTTTGTATAACACTGAAATAGGAGTCCACTTGGGAAGACCCGTTGCGAAACGTAAAGCGATATTGTAAACAATATTGAGAATTTGGAGGTTGCTAGGACAAGAAGAAATAAAAATAGGAGAGCCATATTCCAAAATGCTACGAATAGTGGAGTTGACTATTTTGATAAGATGCCATGAACGACATCCCCAAGTGTTAGCAGCAATTGCTTTAATTGCATTGAGTTTTTTAATGGATTTCTTTTTAATGTAAGAAAAATGTTGTCTGAAATTGAGATTATGTGAAAAAATCAGACCCAGGATTCGAGTATGTTGTTTCCATGGTATATTAGTGTTATGAATTTGTAAATGAATATGTGGAATTTGTTTATTGTTTGAAAAATTTACGGCTTCGCTTTTTTCTGGTTGGAGAATGAAGTTCCAAGTATTACACCATTGGGAAATTTTATGCAGTGAAAACTGAAGATTAGAGAGGACTGTTTCTAGTTTGTAGTCACTGCTGAAAAGAAAGATGTCGTCAGCATAAATAAGGCATTCTGTATGATTAGGTATGACTTCAAATAAATCTCGCATATAGATTGTGAAAAGGAATGCGCTGAGAACACTACCTTGTTGTACGCCCTGTGTGGAAAACACTTTCATCGATACAGTGTTTCTCCATTTGACATTAAAATTCCTGTTGTTGATGAAATTGTGTATCCACTTTGCTGCTGTGCCTTTAATTCCAAATTGTAAAAGTTTGTAAATTAATCCGTCTCTCCACACGGAGTCATAAGCAGACGATAAATCAAGTTTTATAAAGATAAAAAACTTTTTCATATTCTTGGCTTCAACTATTTTGTGATGAAGAAGCGATAAAGTGTACATACAGTCTTTAAAGGGAATGAATCCGGAATGATTAAAATGAAATTTTTTGAAATCTGAGAATTGAAGGAGTCTCTTGAGAACGATTCTTTCGAAGATTTTACTTAAAATGGAAGTGAGAGCAATTGGGCGATAAGATGCAACTGAACTATTATCTTTGTTTGGTTTGAGGATCGGAATGACTTGAGCGGTGAGCCAATCTTCCGGTATGTTGTCCGAGAGCCAAATATTATTAAAAATGTGTAATAGTTGGTGAAGATAATAATCGGGAAGAATTTTGATCAATTTAGCCGGAATTCCGTCGTATCCCTGTGAAGTATTGGGAGTGGATTTAATCGCATTTGTAAGTTCAATGAAAGAAAAAGGGTTATTGTAATCATGAAGCGACTCTTCAGAAAAATCCAAAGGAATAAAATGAAAAACGGAAGATTTGTTGAAGTGGGCTGCCAAGAGATTAGCTTGTTGGTCAGCATCTGAAATGATGGAATTGTTGTTGGTGTGAAAGATTCTATTATTTTCTGGAGTATCCCGCCTGTTGTGAATTGCTTTTATGATTTTGTAAATTCTGCCATTAAATCCTGCAGAATCGCAAACTGAGTTCCAATAATTTCTTTTTAGTTGTGATATAAGTCGACGAAGAGTGGCGGCAGTTTTTTTATATGCGATCCAGAGATCCCTGGAAAGTTGGGTTCGAGCTTTATATAAGAGATTTCTTTTGTGATGGAGGAGATTTTCGCATCTTGAATTCCACCAAGGTTGAGAAGGTTTATGTGAAATAAGTCGTTTTTGAGAATTACTATGCAACTGGTTAGAGAGAAAACTTTGTAAATCAGTATATGTGTGGAATGTATGTGAAGAACGTTGATGATCCTGGATAGATTGAATAAGATTAGGCCAATTAACGGTTTGTCTATAAATTTTAAGTTGGTGACTGATTTGGAAATACAGTTGAATTGGTAAATGATCGCTATCTAATGGATCGGAATGTACGTGGAAAGAAATGTTAGGGTAAATATCAGCACTAGCGATGGATAAATCAAGAAGAGAGGACGATGTAGGTGTAATGTGAGAATGAGTGCTAGTATTAATGGTGTAATGGTTGTCCAGAATCCAATTTATAAAAATTTCGGAATTGTTGTTAACAGAAGATGAACCGAGAACAGGATGTTGAATATTGAAGTCTCCAAGAATAATAACCGAGGAAAGTAGGTGTTGTTGGATTGCTTCTAGCCATTCAATGGTGAATTCGCCTTTGGGAGAATAAATATTGACTAAAGAAAAAGACTTACGATTGAGATGGATCGAAATTGCTTGAATTTCATTATCCGATTGTGGAAGATTGAGGAAATTAATAGAATTACAAGGAAAAGAAGTATCTATTGCGATCATCAAACCTCCCCTTCTAGTGTTGTTTGCTCTGTTCTTTCGAAAAATGTGTTTGCCGGGTAAGTGAAAAACGTCGTTATTGTTGAGAAAGGTTTCTTGGATTACAAAAATATGAGCAGAGTTGAAAAATTTCAGAAGCCATGATTTTTTGGCTCGAATGCTTCTTGCATTCCATTGAACGATGTGTAAATTATGAGAGAACATTGAAAAAAAAAAAAAAAAAGGACTGAACTAGTTAAAAAAGTTACCAAAAATAAAGAGTTTTAGAATTGAACTACGTTGTTATGTCTGACTGATCAGAATGTATTTGAGGGAAAGCAAAAGCATTCTGTACATTTCGTTGTTCGGAATAAAGAGATATGGAACTATCAAGTTCCTGCAAAAATTCGGACCCGTATTTTTTGGGTTTAGTTTTCTTTTTTTCTTTGATATTCGATAATTGGGTTGTTGTCAAAGGATGTGAAAGTCTTTTTAAAGTTTGACTGATGGTATTAAGTGCTGCTGTAAAATTGGTGGTTAGTTGTTGAAGTGATTCTTGAAAGGATGCGGCCTGAGCCTGGCAAACGTCTGTGATTAGTTGTCGCGTGTCTACAGTATGTTGTTGTAGAATTTGTGTTATCTCCTCTTTGGTGATTAAGCCGGAAATCTTGATAGGGGTTGTTGCAAGTTGTGATGCGTATGTTTCTGAAGTTTTTGGGTGATATGTTCTCCGAGCCTCTATGAAGGATAATCTGTTGAGTGTTTTAAATTTGAGAAATTTTTCCTCTGCCTTACGTTTTGGGCATGTTGAGTCTGTGGCCATATGATTGTCGCTGCACTGTACACACTGAAGAATGTGTGAAGTGCACGTGGAGACATTGTGAGGGCCACTGCATCGTTCGCAAGCTAGATTGTTTTTACAAGAATGAGTAGGATGAGTAAATGAAAAGCATTTCCTACACTGTCGCGGTTTATCATAGAAAAGAGAGATCTTCTGTCTCATTAGCCATATTTTGATATATTCCGGCAAAATAGTGCCGAGAATAGTTACTAAAACTGGGGAAGAAACCGATGGTTTTTTAATATTAATGAAACGCCGAAGTTCAGCTATCGAAAAAGAGTTTTCATCCTCTAATTCGGTAGCCAAATCTTCTAGTTTAACGTCTATTGGAATGTCATGAATAAGAAATCAGGTAGTGATCGTTTCCGGGTAAAAAGATGCAATTACGGGAAGCCCCATAAGAGCTTGAATATGAACCAATTCTGTGGCTGTTTGTAGGTGACAAGTGGAAATTATTAGTTTTCCCTGGCGGGAGAGTCTCAGATTGTCGATATGTTTAACTGTTGACAATTTTGATGCTAAATTCTCTTTCAGGATTCGCGGATGAGACCGAGGTATTGCTTTATCTGGAACCGTGAATTGCAGTGTGAAAGATGTAGCCCCGTGTTGGGCAGCTATCTGTAAGTTGTCTAATATATTGCGTCGGGATTTAAAAAGTATATCAGTATCTGAAGAGTACTCCATTAGTGAAGCGTTAGACGCTGTGCTGATAATTGTTCGTCATTTCTCTAGGTCAACAGCTGACTTCTGAAACTGTTTTCTGCCATGATACAATCATTCCTACCAACTTCCTTGAATGACACATAACAATTATCATTTTGCTAATTACATATTATGGGCTTTCACAATAACAAAAAAAAAACTGTTTTTCTCCCTTTTTAGAGTTAATTGCCAGCAGAAAGTCTTTAATTGCTTTCCTTTGTGTGTCTACCAAAAATCAACAAATCCTGCGATCATGTGTCATAGAACTCGAATTTCCATCTAAGAAATAGATCTGCCACCGAATTTATTAATCTTATTCCTAACTAATGTGAAAGGAAATGGTTCCTTCCTGTTATCAGAATATGTTACCCTTATTTACTCTTATGTTTTTCTGGTTTTGATGGACTTTTGTCCTACATAAAATAAGTTTCATATTCTGGAAAAAACAGTTTAAGCCTCTAAATATAACTAAAATTTAATTAGATTATTTGACATAATTATTATTAATATAGTTAAAATATTCTTAGACTTCAAGAATGTCATACATCAGACTATTTAGTCTGAAATGAAATGAATAATGAAAATTTTAATATAACGCATTTTCATGATAAAATAGGAAAGCACTCTACTTTCATACAATCTTACCAAACAGTTTACCTGAACTACTTTCATCATCGGATCCTGAACCAGATCCAGATGAATCTGAGTCTTCATTACTGCTTTTGTCACTTTCAGCTGTTTCTGGATCAATTTCTTCACCTTCACTTTCATTTAAGCCTTTTACTCCAGGCATGGTTATAGAATAGGACAAATTATTTCTATAATAATAAAAAAATTAAAATATTAGCAAATTTGTAACTTATAAATTGTTTCAAATATCAATATGTTATATAAAGATGTCTAAATATAAGAAACAAAATTTTAAGAATATGTTTTACATTTTCTATACTGCTGTTTAATTACATTTGTAGCTTCACTCTAAAAGTAGATTCTTCATTAATATAGATTAATTGGTTTGGTTCGTCGCTCTATGGTCATCTTGTGCACACTTTAGGCTAAACAGACCGGAACCTACAGTTTAAAGTGGATTCCGAACCACTACAAACATCCATGGCACCAACGGGACTCGAACCCGAAACCTGTGGTACCGAGCGCCAGAGCACTAGCCACTTGACCATTCAGGCCCCTTAATATAGATTAAATCTATTATCTTTTCTAAATTGAAATTAAACAATATTTTAAAACTAAGAAAATATATCTATCATTACCACTGAAACATATGGGATAATCTATTATCATTGATGTACTGAATAAACTATTGTATGGCAGAATACACAGATTTAAAAAATAGTTTTGTACGAATTTTCTGTTAATGAAGATAATCAATGCTTGAACGAGTCTTTATCTTAAATTTATATTTAAAAAATTCATGTCAGTAATGATAAGTAGGGAATATAATGGCAATTCATATATGATAAAATTTGTTGGCATATTATATCTGGAAGAAGTTCATTTTAAGAATTCAGATATCATTTAAATTATATAAAAATGAAATCTAAAAACATTTAATTAAAAAAAAAAAATTCCGATAGTTTAGCATTCAGTTTTTATAAACAGTAGCATATAATGATGGTTAAATAACCACTTTAGAATACTACATTTTACAATGTTAAAAATGTACAAATGTAGAAACATAATAGATGAGAATAGGATTCTTTGATGCATATAAACAAATCCTAACTTTTGCTCCAAATTAGCAGTCGCCAAGTTTCTCTTCACTGTTCGTTAGTCGAATTAATGGCAACCTGTTGGGTATGTGCTTAATTTTTAAACAGGTCTTTCAGTAGGTGTATGCTCATGTTAAAAAAAAATAGCTGTCCAAATTTGAATGAGTTAGCTTAAATTTTGAGATTAACATTATTATCTATTATTAACATAAATGGAGTAAGAAAGTAAGTTTATATCAATTATTTCTATAATTTATATATTATAGTTAACAGTTAATAATCCTTTAGCATCTATATTTTATTAAAATCAAATAAATTTATACATATTTTTAGTATATTATGCATATTTTTAGCCTATTATTAGTGTATTAAGTTTAGAATTCATATATTTCACTACTAGATTGCATCCTGTTTTGGTTAATTTATTAGTATTATCATTAAGTGATGTATCAGTATTTAATTTATTTTGAGTGGTTATCTTGTAAAAAAAAATGGGGTTGATTCACATGAGTCCATAATATTAGAATTTATACAACAGTAAAATTATTAAGTAAAAAATTTTATTTCTATTAGTGAAAAATTGGAGGTTTATGGGGTGTCTCTCACAAGTTTGTATTTAAAAAAAATAAAATTCTCTAAAAAAAAAACTTTTCAAATAACATATTTAGACCAAGGAAGAGTAGTTAAAATGAGAAGTTTTTTTTTTAACCATCCCACCAGGAAAGAAAAGGGGGTGGGGGTGATTTAAAATCACAGAGAGGGGGAGGGGATTGGTAAAGAGCATAAAAATACTAAAATCACCCAAAAAAAGAGGAGCATCAAAGATCAGACTTCCAGATAAGAAAATGCTTAAAATTACGGTAGAAACTGTGTAGGTATTTTAAAGGCTAATTATTTCAATAACTATCTTATGGTTATTTACCTGCCATTCAGCACTGGAAAAAAAGGGGAATTTAAATGACCTAAATAAATATTTTATTTTACTGTCATTACTTTCAAAGCTTTTCTTCAACAATGAAGAATTGTTGAAATGGCTTTCAATATACTAGTCAAACTTTTCTGATATATTTAAGGAAACATACAGCATCTCAGAACCATCACAAAGTTTTCAATTCAATTACTTCTTCAACTTCTAGATTTTCCAGTTCCAAATGGTTGAGAGATCTATGTTTCATGGTGGCAACCGTTTTTGTTTAGCATTCCCCTTTCTGCTTAGGATTAATGGGATTAAAAAATTAAATAAACTTAATTGTATAAACTTGTTACTAAAGTATGAAATAGCAAATATGTAGAACTAAGGGTAAAAACACAGGAAGAAAAGACAGTCAATCACCCAAAAACTTCATTAAAAAAACAAATGTCTAATGAACCAAGTTGAAATGATTATCACCTGTTAATGACTGCTAATTTGGCATGAAACAATTTCTTTTATGATGTTTTGTGACAGAAAAAAACACAAAAATCATTTAAACTGTTGTAAGAATTTTTTAATAGAAAAAAAATTTCTAAAATCAAATTAATAATTAATTTATAAATTTCTATTAGGTATTGTTGCTTAATTTTCAGCGATGGTGATATTCTATTATAATTAAGTAATGTGTAAAACAATTGAATATTCCAAGCAAATTATTTAATGTGCAAAGTTGTGTCCTTAGAATTATATTTCTATCATAAACAAATACTTGTGAGAGGTACTCCAGCTTAAAAATATTTTTATATAATCTTTTCAAATGTGCAAAATATAACATCTAATAAACCACAGATTTTATCTAATAAACCACATTATTTAGATTTATAAGCAATACGTTACAGCTATTATCATGTAGAAATTGTCTGAAACTTTTATCATTTCTACTGCGCTTCTTATAAAGAGAACACGTGCGTTTGCGAAGTCATTGGGTACTATTATTGCAAAATACATAAAAAAATTATAGTTATATTATTTATCACAACAATTCCTTCCCAATTTTTTATTGAAGTAAATAGCTTATAACCTACGAAATAAAATAAATAATAAGAATGCATTTAATTTCAATCGCAAAATCCTCGTAAAGAAATGTTTATACCTAAATGTAACTTACCAATAATATAGATTTTGCTTTTAAAAAAAAAATGCTTAACGAGGTAAATAGTATACACTACATTAAACTAAACAGGATAAATTATTGAAAATAACAGCGATTTCTTTATTTCATAAACTTAATATTTCTAAGGATCAACTTTTACCAACAAACTTTCGAATGGTGTTACTACAGAAATTAGTTGCGGACCATAAAGAAAGGAGTTATCCTTTTGTTCGAACACCAGAGGGAGCTGGGATCTTTAGAGAAAGAGAATTTTTTCTGTAAGATTTAGTGAATATTTTGTCTTCTTAAAGCGAAGGCTGTATTAAGATCCACTCCTGCCACCTGCCGTTATAAGCAGAATATTTTGAGTGCACTACAAATGCGGATTTAAATGATGAGTCGCACGACTTAGATTCGTTCCAGTGTACTGACCAATCAAATGCTAATATTTAAATTACGACATTCAACTTCATCCCAGCATTGGAATATCCGTGAAGGCCATTTAAAATCAGAGTCCAATAAATGCGCTTTCTCAGCCTGACAATAATTATTACTCTGGTCAAGATTATGTATTCCGGGACAGCTTCAGTTAAAAGATGAATTCATAGGACATGAAGCCTGCATTAATGAACTAAAGGGTAAGATTAAATATTTTGGTAATTGCCCGCTGCGTAACTGTTCTTTTCACTCACTTTACATTACTTAACATTTTGACATTAATAACAATAATTCTAATCAGACCTCATATAATTCGAAATCTAATGAAAGGAATTCTGAGCCAATCAATATACAATATAAAATTCGCCAAAACTAGGATAACCCTAACCGATAGCCCTAATCGATTCAAAAATCTGATAAAAGACATACAATAAGATTTCCAATTTTATCTGATAAATTCCTACGAATTCTTATTCAAAATGAATTTGAAAACATCCCTGATAAAACATCGATCAACGATGAAGCCATTTGAATTAAAGATAAAATTCAACCAATCATGCTGGCTATGACTGTTAACTACAATATAGATCTTGAAAATATACATAAATTTTTTCCTTCAACTAACAATGTATTGGCTAAAGATTATATTAAACTAATTCCTAAGCATGAAAATGCTCACCACCAAATAACTAATTATTTTTATGAGAATAAATTTGAATTAATTAGAATCAGAAGGTGTTAGTGAAAATTTTATATATGAGCAACATTTTCTGAAAACGCATTAGAGGAATGCAGAAGGCCCATACTTAGTACAAATGCCACTTAAAGAGAACCCGTCTTGCTTATGTGATTTTAAACACATAGCTCAAAAAAGACTAAGATCATTAGGGATTAGATTTTCAAAAGATTAGAAATACTTGAAACTGTAAAGAAAATTTAAAAGAAAAGAAGGAAATTGCAAGTAGACTTGAATAGTTCTCATCTTCCTCAAAGACAATGAATGGAAGATCACTACACGATATAATGTACAATGGAGGCATAATATAAGATGATTTATTTGCGTTCATCACGAGATTTCGGTCTCATGTTTATTCTTTATCCGCGGGCATCAAAATAATATACCGTTTGATCCTAATTTATCCGAAAAAGCATGTGGTTCACAGCATATTGTGGAAAAAAGGGTGAACATCATCCACTAAAAACGTACAAGTTAGTCATAGTTACATATGGAACTGTTAGTGTGCGATGTCTATTTGATAATTAGCATATGATGAACAAAAAAACTTCCCGATTGCTGCACCTGTCATAAGAAACGACTTTTACATAGATGACAAACTGAGCGGTGTTCAAACTTTGAAAGAGGCTGAAGAATTTCAGCCTCAACTTATTGTTAAAGTGGATTCCGAACCACTACAAACATCCCTGGCACCGCCGGGACTCGAACCCGAAACCTGTGGTACCGAGCACCAGAGCGCTAGCCACTCGGCCATTCAGGCCCGATTGTAGACATATACACTGGTGTCCAAAAGTTAAGCATAAATCGTAAAATGCGAAAAACATGGAGTAAATATTCGTAAAATTATTCCAAATTTCTTGCGGATATTAATTGGATGAAGAAGGAACATTGGGTTTATGCAAAACTTTTCAGTCGACTACGTCCTGCGCGAAACACCTGCGCATGTCGGAACGCAGAGAAACCGATTCACGCAGCATAGGCAGTTCAGACAAATTTCGTGCAACTGCTGTGCGAAGGAACGTTGTTAATCATCAAACAAAGGGAATGATGGCACAAAGACGCCAATTGGGCATGTTTGCGAAAGGAAGAATCGTTGGAATGCTGGAATCCGGACGATCACAAACCGAAGTATCTCGAATTTTGAATGTGAACCAGTATGTGATCTCAAGACTGTGGCAGAGGCTTCAAAGAACGGGAGATGTTACCCAACAACCAGTATCAGGTCGATCAAGAGTCACAACCCCTAGCCAAGACCGATATTTGGTAATAAGTGCGTGACGTCAGAGGGGCAGTACTGCAGTACTGTGAACCAGAGTACTGGCAGTACTGCGAGAGGGGCAGTACTGCGAACCAGAGCACTGGGTTCGGAGCTCACAGTCATCACAGGAATGCAAATTTCGAGACAAACTGTTTACAGGAGACTCAATCATGCTGGCCTGTATGCCAGAAGACCAGCAGTTTGCATTCCCCTCACGTCTGCGCATAAGCGCGCTCGTTTGAACTGGAGTTTGAAACATCAACATTGGAGTGTGGGAGAGTGGGCCAATGTGATGTTTAGTGACGAGTCCCGGTTTAGTCTGAGTAGGGATTCTCGTCGGGTAACGATATGGAGAGAAAGTGGAACACGTTTTGAACCAAGAAACATAATGGAAAGATATCATTTTACATCAAGGGGAGTAATGGTATGGGCAGGCATCATGATGGACGGCCGCACAGACCTCCATTTCATTGACACGGGGTCTGTGACTGGTCAAAGATACAGAGACGAAGTTCTTGAGCCTTATGTTCGCTTATTTCGAGGTGCTGTCGGTCCTGACTTCATATTCATGGATGATAATGCGCCATGTAACCAATCGGTGCTGGTTGATGACTTCCTTGAAACGGAAAACATCCAGCGCATGTCGTGGCCTGCGAACTCTCCTGATTTAAATCCTATCGAGCATGAATGTGATATGCTCGGTAGACAAATTGCAGCCCTTTCACCCCCTCCAAGCTCCGTTACAGAACTGAAGAGAGCTCTCCAAGAAACTTCGAACCGTTTGAGCCCACAACTCATTCGTCATCTCATAGCAAGTATGGTAAATTGCTGTGCAGCGTGCCTGGCTGTCAGAGGTGACCACGCGCCTTATTAAACTGCAGCATCAGTATTTTATTTAATGTTTTCTTTCATTTTTTCTTTAAAGTGTGAACCCTTGCTATGCTCAGTTTTCTTTCAAACTGCTACTTTGGATAATAAAGTTAATTATTATCGTTCTTTTGTATTGCTTTCTTATTTTATAACCATTTTACACTCGCATATCATGTTTTCCGCCATTCTGATTTAGAGTTCCTTCTTCATTCACATAATTATCAATTATGCTTAATTTTTGGATACCTTTGTAAGTTGAGTAAAAAATTTTATTAGCCATTTACTTTTGTTAAATACTTGGTTGTATTGGCATCTAAAGATGACCATTCGATGATAACTCGTTTTAAAATCCCCACGAATTCCTCATCCCCATTGACCAAAACTGGCCCTGGTGCTATAAAACAACATCTACCAGAAGAGGTTACGTGCTATTGGAAGCTATTTAAAAACAATTAAAAAAATATAATCTGTCGAGCTATTAATCGCGATGCACAGGCCAACTGAAACAAAAGCGTTTCTTTCAACGAGTAAGTTGATGTCCAAATTGAATGCTCAAGCCAATTAATCACTCTCCCTTTTTGGTTTAATGAATAAGAATTTTATAGTTATGTATTATTCATATAATGTGATTAATTCCGTATGAAACAATCTAAATATCATGAAAGAAACATCCTTAAGGTTTTTTTTTTCCCTTCTCTCTTTTGAGATTTTCAAGATTTTAAATTCTAGGAATATTGATGTTCTTTACAAATTAGTACCTCTTTCAGAACATAATTTATTTTCATAAATAAACCGACAGTTGAATTTGAAGAATTAAAATTATACTTTTGTTATTTTCAATGTTTTTGATGTGTCAAAGTATTTATTTTAAACTAAAACAGGTTATATTATTAAACTTTCTGTAAAGAAGTTAACTACAACTTCTATTTCTATTCAAAACAATTTTTTTTTATTTTGGACAGAAGCAGTCTATTGATGATCGTTTAGCGGCAAATGTTTTGTTAAGTTAGTAAATGGATAAGTTAATTTTTCTAATTCAATTATTTTTATACATGTGTGTTGGTATTTATTACGGTTATTTTAGAAAGTTTTATTTGTTTATGATTCTCATATAATGGATTACTATTTTATCTTTTATTTTCGTCTGATTCTAAATATTCAATCTTAAGATATCAAAAATTAAGTACAAATTTTAAAGGGTTCCTTTTGTAAAATTTTGTTATATTTAATGAATTTAGAATGGGTGTTTAATTAAATTTTAAATAATCCATCTATGTTTTTTATTGGTAAAGTTAATTTTTTATCCGAACACAGAAAATTTTTGTTTTTTTTTTGTTCGAATAACTGATTTATAATTTTTCGTCTAATTATTTTTAAAATTTTTAAGAAAATATTATTTTAAAAGTAATATTCAAAATTAAGTTTTAAAATTAGCAATTGTCTAGTTTTAAAGTATAATGTTGAAATAATCTTTCGCACTACTATTTTTTCTGTTTTCTTTGTCTTATTGAACATATTTTATTTAATTAATTAAAATGCACTATAATCTTTTTGCATTTTTTTTTCTTTTTTTTTTTTTGCATTACTTGGTGTAGGTAAAAAATGCTATAGATGCTTATATATGTTTAATCATTGTAAAATTATTTAATGCAATTCAATTAACTATTCTGATTAAACATATATTTTTATTTTTAATTTTAACTGGAATTGTCACACCAAATTGAACTAAATTATTGATAACTTTATATTAGCTTACAATTTTCCAAGATTATAGAAAGATTTCCATTTTCATTAGAAAAGAAGTTAATCATGTATGTAGGGATAGATAAAGATGTGTCGTGTACAGTTTTAGAAAATCTGCTACAGAAAATTAGACTCATAGTTCTGGAAATTTCAGTGTTACCTACATTCACCCCAGAAATTATATCTTAACATTGGTGACATTCTTATTCTAGATTTTTTAGGTTTAGAAATTAATGTGCATCTTACCATTTTTTTTCCATACAGAACTATTTTTTTCTTCTTTTTGGTATCTTTTCTTGGTTTAGATAATCTGAATCACATCATATCTAATCATTTATATCTTGATTAAATAATTTCTTGAAAATTTAACATTTTGTTATCATTTCTAGATTCAATGTCTTGTAAACATTATGGCTAAGTATATTTGCCTAAGTAGGATTTAAGAATTTGGTTTTTTATATTAACAATAGCAAAATAAACTAATAAGAATTATTCCTTGTTTGTAATTTTGTTAATTAAAATTATATTTCTTGCTTTAAAATCACTGCTTTATAATTTTGAATTACCATTGTTAAAAATTCATTACGTGCTAGATAAAATTGCCCTTAATTTACAATTCATCTCAAGTCTTTTGACAATATAACAAAATGCTACTATATCAGTAACATTATTTTTAAAATATGATTTTTAACAATATTTGATAATAATAAAAAAATTTCTTAAAATAAAATTATTTGGTACTTACGTATTAACGCCACTGCAGCAGAAGTTGCACCAATAAAGAGCTGCCAATGCGCCAAAATAAAGACTGTTTTGAATCTATGTTAAACTCTATATCGGCCCATTTTCCACCGAAATCCGATTGACTACTGTGTTTTTAAATAAAGTATTTTGAAATTTGAAAGTGTTTTGATTTTAAATAAAGTGTTTTATATATTTTATGATTTGTCACAAAAATTTTAAGTGAAGATTGGCGCCACTTAAAAACCACCATATCTGTAGCTGCGGTGGTGTTAATACGTAAGTACCAATTATTTAATAAAAATATTTTGATTTAGATTCTTATAAAATCATGTTGTATTTTAATAGGTCCTGAAGCTCAAAAATCTGGTCCTAAAATGTTGAAGTGAGTATAATAAATAATAATATTAGTATTCTCAAGTTGGTGTTTTTTTTTTCCGATTTGTATTAGTATGTGTCAAACATATGTAAATACAGAATCAATTTCTATTATTATTTAAAACTTTTAATTGTTTTAAAAGTAATTTTTTAATAAAGTAATTCACATGTATGGTTAATAAAGCTAATTGTATGTATTGATATATATGGATTTTTTAATAAAGTTTTCATTTGTTGCCATCATCTGTTTTGGTTAGAAAATCATAAATTGTCACTAATGTACATGGTCAATACAAAATTAATTGGGAGAGTATTGATTACTTTCTAACATATTTATTTACAAATAATAATAATTACAGCTTCTTAAATGCAATCAATATGTATATATTTAAATTGAAGATAGTTCAGTTAATATTGTTTTAAACTCTTATTTTGTAGCTCTCGATTGGCCACGCCTCAGTATGAGAGAATCAATAAAGAGGCACTCAAAGTTCCAAATGAATGGAAAAAAAAGGTAAAATCAGAATACATGAAGTTACGTCAGTTAAAGAGGTTTCGACGAAATGATGAAATAAAGGTAAGAATTAATTTCTTTTTAGTTCACTTTGAATTTTTGTAACTGCTGTTATATATATTTTAAATTACTTTCTTTTTAGATTTTCTTTTGTCTCTTGCTAATCCTTTTTTCTGTGTGATCATTACTTTCTAAAAGGAAAAAAACCAAAAATCATATAAAAATGCCTCAATTTTCTACCAATAATTCAGAGATTATACATTAAAAAATAGAGCTATAAGTGGGTGTATTTGTACACAATCTGTGATTTTTTTAGGAGTATCTGTGAAAATAAATTCCTAAAAATATGCTACCTAAGGAAGCTTTTGTAATAAATATAATAGGTGGAACATTTGCTTTGTTTCATTGGCTATTAAATTAATTTACTAAAATTTTTTCTCTTAAATATAAAAAAGTTATAATTAGTTGGAATTTGTTTTAAAATTTATTCCATTTAGTACTGAAAAATTCAAAATGTGATGTTTTCTGTTTTTTTTATTTATTTATTTATTATTATTATTTTTTTTTATCAAAGTGATTCATTTTCAAATGAAAAGCTTTTTAATTATTTTCTTATTAGATTTTTTGTATTTTAATGAAATATGTTTGTAAATGCTTCTGCTTTGTCTTAGCATGATGCTTTCACACATATATATCTTCTTTATAATTTTTGGCAATTTTAGTATTTTTGTAGATACTATTTTGATTTAGTAATGCTTTTAAAACAGAAAAAATTTCTGCTAACTTAAAATTACTAATTTAGGCTTGGAAACAGTACTTAATTGATAAAAGAAAAGTTGAGAAAGCAATTGTATAATCTGCTGGATAACTTCCTGTATAAGATCTTTTTTTTTTTTTACTGTAAAAAATTATACTTGGTTTATAAAACTGCTGTAATTAATTGCCTAAATTATTATTGTAGGCAGGGAATTATGTTTTAATATTTGTACTATTTTATTAAACTATACTGATCATGTTTTATTTTATTTATTGATAATTACTTATTGACCTTATTAAATATTATATGTATTATTGAAATGCTTAGTTTGTGAGATAATTAAATGTCTATTTTTTTTTTTTTATAGTCTGCTTATCTTTCCAACCGCAGATACATATCAGAAAAAGTTGTGTTAATAGAAAATTATTATCAAGGAACAAATGCTATTTCTATCTTTCCAACTGATTTGCCTGATCATTACCCTGTGATGAAGAAGGTACAGATTAAGTTTTATAGATTTTTTTTTACTCAATTCTTATATTCTTGCAGTAATTATTATTTAATTTTTAAAATCAAATCTTGACAAAATATTTTTATTATTTAGTGTGAAGTGAAACAAATGGATAATGTTGTGCAGTCTACTCCTCTGCGAATAATGTATGCAGTTACTCCAATTCCTACAATGTACACTTGGGCTCCCATTCAGCAAAATTTTATGGTAATTCTTTTTTTCTCAATCAATGTTAGTAAAAGCAATGTTTCTCTTTTTGGGGGGGAAGAGATTGCTGTGTAGAATGCTATTTTGTGTTTGAATTGAACTTATTTTTTATTTCTAAAGATTAAAACATGAATTGCTAAAATTTCAAATGAATTTCATTTTGTCTAATAAATTAATATGTTTAAGGGCTGCCAAATATGACGTTTTTTAATGTGAAGAAAATTTAGTGTAAAATGTTTTGTGATAAAAACCAAGGATTTAGCAGTATAAAATTTTCTATTAATTGATACATATTGTTATTAGTGACAATATGAACAATTTTACTTGATTTAATCTTTTAATTTCTTATTGACAGTGATGGTTGATAAATTCTGTGTTGGTTAATAAGTCTCATTAATGTTAACAATTTGTTATATTTATTTATTTAGTAATAGCTTAAATGTATTTTTCTTGTACATGTATGTTTCTAAAGGAAGAAAAGGAAATACCAAAAATTTATATTTCCTATGCTGTTTAATTTATCACACACATAAAAAAATTTGTTTTTAATCAATCCTAAAATATAATTTTGATGATAGGAATTGAACAAAAACTTTAGAACTATAGGGCAGCTTTTTCTCCTATCCAATGGGGGCGGGACTTTAAAGTTTCTTTAGAAAGAATTAAAGTTTAAAGACTCTTTAAAGTTTCTCATGAAGTGTCTTAGTTGCACAGAAATTTAGTTGTGAGTAGAAAATATTATTGAAACTTTTAAAAGAGTTAGTAAATAATATAATAGATTAGTCAGCCATTATAAATAAGCAAAAATGTCATAGTATAATAATCTTTTAATTTTATTTTGTTGTTTTGATTTTAGTTTTTTGTTAATAAGTCTGAAATAAAAATTATCTTAGAAAATTAGCAATTGAAAATATAGATTAGTATTAAAAAATAAACATTTCATTAACTTCATTCTTTTTATGTAATTAAAATTTTAAAAAATAAATTAAATAAGTGTGTAAAAAAGTTAATGCTTTAAAGTATTTTACATGTTTATGTGAGGCCTAGTATTGGACATAATTATAACTCCTTAATGAAGATTATTTTGTTTCCAGGTTGAAGATGAAACTGTTCTCCACAATATTCCATATATGGGAGATGAGGTTCTGGACCAAGATGGCTCTTTCATTGAAGAATTACTCAAGAACTATGATGGCAAAGTACATGGAGACAGAGAATGTGGATTTATCAATGATGATATTTTTGTTGATCTTGTTCAAATCCTTGTGAGTCAAGCAGACACCAAAGGATCTAAAATGGAAATTGAAGAGAATCCAGACAAAGCATTATCTGTTCGTAATAAAAAGGGCCCACAGAAACCTTCATGTTCTTCTAATTCTATCGTTCTTGGTATATTATTCCATTTTATTTTCAGATCTAATTGTATTAGATAAAATGTTCTACTCTAATTAGCTGTTCTAATCATAATAATCCCCCCCCCCAATACTTGGATTTGAAAAAATTAACAAGTGACAATAATAAAAATTTAATCTTAAGAAAGTAAACATGCCTTTTTTTTACAGAATAAGTAAATTAGGAATTTTTTTTAAAGTATTTGTATACTTTTTTTCTATATTATGGTATAAAGATTGAAAATAAAAGTACATTTATAATTTTCCAGTGCACTTTTGTAAAAGTGATTGACAAATGCATATTACTGCTGTGATCAACTAACATCATAATTACGTTGTTCTAATGCAGCTGGCCATACAGAGATAGTTAATCTTTATGCCATAAGCAAGGGCTGCATCAGTTATTCATTTAGCACTACCCGTAGGGCACATGTAGTTTGAAGATATGCTATAGATGTGAGTAACACTACTCCCACAATGCTCTAAGATCATATTAGACTGGAACCTACTGCTTAAAGTGGATTCTGAACCACCACAAACATCCATGGCACTGCCGGGAGTCGAACTTCAAACCTGTGGTACCGAATGCCAGAGCGCTAACCATTCAGCCATCAAGCCCCACATCATAATTATAATCTGTGCATATTATAAGTGATTAAAAATATGATTCTTCACAGTATTTCTCATTTCAGAAAATTCTTCAATAGTAAGCTCTCCATTTCGAGCAATGCCTATAAATGAATTGAATGTTTTAAATTTAGAGAAAAAGGAAAGATTTCATTTATCTTTCAGTATTAGTCTAAATAAAATTTGTCTTTTACTGGGTAGTGGGAAAAATGTGTCAAAAGTTTTAGAGTGACACCTAGAAATGCTGTATTCTATATTATATGGATGTAAAGTTATGAAATGTATATGATGTATTTTTCTTATCTTGAAGTTTTAAAAAGTTTATTTAAACTTTTTAAAACTTCAAGATAAGAAAAATACATCATATACATATAAATCTATCTCTCCAAGATTAAGAGATAGATTTTATATCTGTTTTTATCTAGAAAGAAAATTTTTAATTTGTGTTTTTTTCTTTTAAATTATATGCTAGGGGCTAAGTTATATATTAACAATAATTTCTTCCATTCTGTGAAAATAATAGAACCATCTTTTTTGTGATTTTAAAATAAAATAAACACATTTTTCTTAACACCTGTTAATTTTTTTTGAATTTGGATGTATATTTTTTAGAAAAGCAAGTTACTTCTGATCAAAATGACATAATATTTGCTGCCATATCAGCTGTATTTCCCGATAAAGGTGCACCAGAACAATTAAAATTGAGGTTTGATTTTATTCAATATTTTGTTTAAATTTACTGTAATTTAATCAAATTTAACTACAATTAATTTACTTCTGCTTAAATTTAATGTAGTTAAATTTGATTTTAATAATTATTTAAGAACATTAAAATTTGATTAATAAAGTTATAATCATAATAAATATTTTAGATTCTTATCAATAATAATTTTTTGTTTTTCGTTTAATGTAAACAATGTTATTACTGAGGAAATTTTCAAATTATGATACATATCATGAATATTAAATATCAAAATAGGCATCTTTAATGCACAACTAGCACTTGTCTGAAAGTCCCAAGATTTACAATTTACCAACTAATTTTTCACTTCAATCAAGATAATTAAATGAAAAAATAAATTATATTTATTTAATACTTTTGTCAAATTTTAATATTCTTGATAATTATTGATTAGTTTAAAATAAATTTTATGTTTAATTGAATATAATTAATTTCAGTATATCTTGTATGTTTTTACATCGTACTGAAATGCTTTCATCATTTAATCTAATTGCTTTATGAGGAGCTTTTTTCACTATCTATTTAAACTGAATGCATTTCTCTGAAAGCATAGATTAAAATCTAATCTTTTTTCATTTTCTTCAGTTACAATATAAAATACATAGCTTAAAAGATAACATGTTAGAAACTTTCATTAAAAATAAAATAATATAATGTAATTAGTTGGGGTCAATATATGGTTATCCATAAAATTTAGAATTTAATGTAAGGACAAAACGCATAGCAACAGTCTTAAAAAAAACTATAGAACTCCAAATGATTTTTTTTCTTGAAAAAACTTATTTATACTTTGAAATAAGAATTGTTTTCACCAGCTGATCATTTAGGATAATTTTATGTTACTTAATTATGTAATTATTAGCTCGAAAAAGATGAAATAAATACAAAAAATAAATAAATAAATAAACCAATAAGAGTCATTGAAAGTGGTCTAGGAAGTGAAAAACCATATTCGTAATTTTACAGGAAAAAATAGGATAAATATGACAGATAAAAATCTCTGTATGAAATATTTTAGCCTGAAAATGTTTTAACAACATATATCAAATCTTTATTCAAGTATTTATATTAATTTATTGGCATACATCTAAAAAATGTAAATATAATTATGGGCACTTTTTTTTTTTTTTTTTTTTTTTTTTTTTTTTTTTTTGTAGACTTTGACTTCAAAAATAAGCTTATTAGTTTTCTAAAATTGAGTGATGTTTAATTCTTGTAATTCAACCTTCAAAACTAACAGGTTACTAAAAAAAGTATTGAAAAGTTGTCAAGTATCTTCAGTTTTTCTTGAAGTTTGAAAAATAATTTATTACATACTTGTATATATCATACCAGTAATAATATAAAATATATCTTTATTTGTCAGAAATTCATTCTTAATTGACAATTTAAAAAATATATTAGGAAATCAAAATTATTTGTATAAATTGCAGGTTTTATAGAAATCACTGTATGGGATATTTTTTCTCCCAAAATTTAATTTACATTACTCCCAACATACCATGTTTTTTTTTTAAAAACATGGCATCAATTTCAAAACGTTCATTCTAAACCAATATCAGTCCTATCAGTATAAATCAATTTTAAATTTAGCATCAATCTGTGAAAAAAATGTTAAAATTAATTAGATAATTACCAGCTGTTTTTCCTCTTGCAGATATAGAGAATTGGTAGACAAAAAGGATTCAATTCCCACATTACCAGAATGTACTCCCAACATGGATGGACCTGGAGCTCAGTCAGTGATTCGGGAACAAAGTATGCATTCTTTTCATACACTTTTTTGCAGAAGATGCTTCAAGTACGACTGTTTTCTGCATCGTAAGTATATAATTGCAAGTTATCTGTGATTTTCTTTTTAGTTCATTCACAATGTTAAATAAGGCATATTTTTTTAATAAAAAAGCTACTATATTTTTTTTATTTATAATCGAAACATTTAAATTTTTTTTTTTTTTTTTTTTTTTTTTACCCAAAACATTCAAAGCATCCATTTCTTTCACCATCTGATTTAATTTTGTGAAATCTCATTGAATTAGATTATTGTAATATAAGTGCTTAAATATACTGTTATTTTATATCATAAAATTAGCGAAAGCTGGTAGATACCTATGGCACTATGAATTAATTTATAATTTAAATCAATTTTTTATAAAATGAACATACATAAAGTACATTAGTAAGTACATTAAAGTAAAATTTACAGAATTATAAATATTTTATCTTTCACTTATTTAAATTTGATAAGTGAAAAGTTTGGTCAAAGTAGCTGCTTTTTAGGCTAGCTGAAAATTAACATATGATTAGAGTGATAAAAAGTTTTGATGGCTATAAAAGTACTTGTATAACTGCAAAAAATGAATAAAATAATAATAGACAAATACTTTACACCTTGAAGCAATATAATTGATATATAATATGTATAAATAGTAGTCCCTATTATATTGTGGAGAAGATAAAAAAAAAAAGTGAGATGTAACCAATAATTTTTTTTTAGGCCGTGGAACTTTCTGCATATCTACCAGTAGGTAGGCGCTCTTGACTCACCGTGGGTCTGTTGCGCTAATAAAAAAAAAGACTTTCTGCAAAAGCTTTCCAAAATATCTAAATGATATTGCCCTATGTAAAGAGTGGTTATTGTCATATTTAGTTGTTGTCATCAAGGAAAAACTAATTATTACACATGTAAACATTTGACTGTGAATAATCAATACATACAAAATTTATGATTTCTTGTTTAATACTGTGTATATTTTCAATGTATTATGTTCAAAAGTTGGAGAATACGTGAAATATTATTGTACCTATGTCGTTTTTGCTTATCCCTATTTCTCCTTTACAGCATTTCATCCATCTCCCAGTCAGTTTAAACATAAAATTTGTGATATGAAGCCGGGAAACACACCATGTGGCTATCAGTGTTATCTCCATTTGGTAATTATGTGATTTATTTATTTATTTATTATGTTTGTATTCAATTCTACATTGAATTTTTCTATTTTACAATTTTTTTACAGTTGTAGGGGTTCTTGTATATTCAAGTTTCTGCATTATATTGAAATGAAAAATTTATATTTTTATGTACAATGTTGCTTACTAATTTGATAAAAGTTATATTAAATAAAAAATAAAATAATTATCTCAAGAAATGTAATTGTTTTGTATTCCATTTTTAGTTTTAAAGTGCAAATCTTAAACTTTAATGAAATTAAAAACCAGCGTTTAATTAACTATGAGGTTTTCTTAAATCATGAAAAGTTCCATGCATCTACTTTAGTAATTGACCCTATGGTGTACTTTTCATTGAACTGTCTCTTGCCACTAATTTTCAGGATTTAGTACAAGAGAAGTTGCGTGAGAAATTGAAGGAGAAAGAGGAGCTGAATGAGCGTCGTAAAATGATGAAACAGATGTCAGTGGACAGCGGTAATGAGGCTAGCAGTGAGGATAGTAATGATAGCCTCAGAAGCTCCAGGAAAAGGGTTATACCTGAAAGGGAAAACAGTGAAGGTTAGTTTTATTTATTGTTTGTGCCATTGTGTCTAATCCTCAGTGACCTGCAATGTGGGACAGACATCCCATGAGTAATCTACACATGGATGGAGAAAAGAGACAGCTTTTGTTGTGATGGAACATCCATAGGAGAAGTTTTGGCTCCGTGTCACTGAAAAAGGAGGGCAGTGCCTTCTGGAAGAACTTTTAGCGGGAACTGCCTTACATTTGCTTATTGCATGCGAAAAACTGGAAAACTCCCACCAGGTAATCAAACTAACAAGGCAAGATGCTGAACATCACAAATGCCATCAAATCTCCACGTTTTTTTTTTTTTAAATAGTATCTACAACAATGTTGCCTGCAAATGGAACCTCAGCCTTAATGCTCACCAGCAGCACACATTGCCATTGAGCCATGAGGCGGATATTTATAATTTGTTGGGTGTTTTGTGTGATTTATTTATTTCTCTTGTGTAATCTTCAAATAAGGTTAGATTTATATATTGCTGCTGCTAAAACCTGAAACATGATTTAATTGATGAATAACTGTAACTGTTTACTCTTGCTCTATTTTTTTTCTATGTTTGTTAATATTTGATGTGAATTTTGTATTGTTTGAAAGTTTTCTTTTTCATTATAGTACAATAATTTCCAGTACCGTAATCAGCAGTGCCTATAGTATAACCTAGAGATTTGATTCTCAGCATGCAGAAATAAAATATGTAATATAATCTGTAAAAAATTTTTGCCAGTTCTTTTTGTATTTTGATATACCATGTATCAATCAAATCCAATTTTTATACTCTTGAAATAAAAATAACAATGTTTTTAAATTTTTAGGAGCATTTTTGTTATAATGATACAAAAAATTATATTAAAAATATAAGGTAGTATAAGAACTATGACAAAAACAAGAGATACAATTTTTCTGACAATTTGTAGTCATATTTGCTAGAGAGATGAAAATTTAGATCAGTACCTTAATTAATTATTATTATGTTAAAAAAATTGTTAATTTTTCTCAAATACAGAAATTCTGTCTTTTTTGACAGAGCATTTTTAGGAGATTATTTTATAGAATGTATTTTTATCAAATTTCGTAACTGGTGAAATACACTGAAGTGACAAAAGTCATGGGATACCTCTTAATATCGTGTCGGCCCTCCTTTCGCCCGGCGAAGTGCAGCAACTCGACGTGGCATGGACTCAACAAGTCGTTGGAAGTCTTCTGCAGGAATATTGAGACATGCTGTCTCGATAGACGTCCATAATTGTGAAAGCGTTGATGGTGCAGGATTTTGGGCACGAACAGACCTCTCGATGATGTCCCATAAATGCTCGATGGGATTCATGTCGGGCGATCTAGGTGGCCAGATCATTCGTTGGAATTGTCCAGAATGTGCTTCAAACCAATCGCGAACAGTTGTGGCCCGGTGACATGGCGCATTGTCATCCATAAAAATCCCATCGTTGTTTGGGTACATGAAGTCCATGAATGGCTGCAAGTAATCTCCAAGTAGCTGAACATAAGCATTTCCAGTCAATGTTCGGTCCAGTCGCACCAGAGGACCAAGTCCATGCCATGAAAAAACAGCCCACACCATTACGGAGCCACCACCAGCTTGAACAGTGCCTTGCTGACAGTTTGGGTCCATGGCTTCGTGGGGTCTGCGCCACACTCGAACCCTACCATCAGCTCTTACCAACTGAAATCGTGACTCATCGGACCAGGCCATGGTTTTCCATTCATCTAGGGACCAACTGATGTGCCCACGAGAGTCGCTGCAAGCGATGTCGTTCTGTCAGTAAAGGCACTCGAGTCGGTCTTCTGCTGGAATAGCCCAAGAAAGCCAAATTTCTCCGCACAGTTCTAACAGACAAGTCCCTTGTACGTCCCACATTGATTTCTGCGGTTATTTGACGCAGTGTTGCTTGTCTGTTAGAATTTACGACTCTTTGCAGACGTCGCCGGTCTCGATCGTTAAGTGCAGGCGGTCGACCACTGCGCTGTCCATGGTGGGATGTTATGCCTGAAATTTCATACTCTCGGCACACTCTTGACACAGTGGATCTGGGAATGTTGAATTCCCTAACGATTTCCGAAATGGTATGACCCATGCGTCTAGCTCCAACTAACATTCCGCGTTCAAAGTCTGTTAATTCCCGTCGTGCGGTCATCATCACGTCAAAACCTCTTCACATGAATAACTTGAACAGAAATGAAAGCTTTGTGAAAGCACTGCGCATTTATACCTGTTCTACACGATGCTACTGCCATCTGAAAATTTGCATATTGCTATCCCATGACTTTTGTCACTTCAGTGTATATAAACTGGTAATTATAGGCAGGAAGTTATGGTAATTCTTTTTACCTAGTGGTGTTACTTAACAACAGGAAATTGCAAATGAAATATTTAGACAATAATTTTTATTAAAGCTTTTACAGTAACAAACAGAAATTTTCAAAATGTTAAAAAAATAAAGAAAGAATATTATCTTATGGTCAAGAGCCTAGTTGACAGAAATAAATTGTTTTAACAGGAAAACTTCAAGTGAAAATTATTAAAAATGTCTATCCTTCACATAATAATAAATGAATCTTTAAAATTTAGTTTTTCAACATACCTAAATTGTACTCGAACCTTGTTGCAAACGTTCATCATCTGAAAATTGATATCAGAAATTCAATAGATAAACGGAATGCAAATACATTCATGAAAAAAAATTAAAACAGTATTAATATTTAAAATAAATTTTAAACAGAATTATTATTTAAAATAAATACTGAATGATATTAATATAATTAAATTCTATAGGTAATTTTAGCATTATCAGTCATACTATTTCAAGCAAATTGAATCTGAAGGATCTGGAAACTGCATGGACAGGAGCTGAACAATCTTTGTTTAGGGTATTGTGGAAAGTTTTTATCGGAAACTATTGTGCTATTGCTCAAATGCTGAATGGGAAAACTTGTGCTCAGGTATTGTAAACATTTTATGTATTAAAATAAATTTATAGTTTAATTTTATCTTTTTGTGGATATTAATGTTTAGTATGTATCAGCAATGTATAAAGTAAATTTTTTCAATCAGTTTGCTATTAGAAAAAAAAAATATTGTTTATGGGAAATAAAAAATTGATTTCAACAATCAATTTTTAATAATTTTTTGATTTGAACATTGTGGTAGCTGAACTCTCGGTACTCTAGTACAAAACAATTCTTTTCTGTTTTTATCTCTATATTCCATTACTTACCATATAATGATAGTACCTATTGCAAAAATAAATTCTTGCTCCCCTATATTATTTTTATAACCTTCCTACAATTTCCATTGCATTTTTCTAGAAAATGAATATATTTTTTTTAAGATAATATTTTTTTATGTATTTTATCAATAATCAAGAGCTAATCAATTTCATTTTTAAAATATTACTTTTAATTTAATAAAGTAATACCATTTAATGTTACTCTTAATTGAACAACACACAGAATAGGATAAAAGGGCTTGAATTTAAGGATAAAATAGAGAGGTAAGATAATGTAAGAGTTGTACTTAAAATTGTGATTTTAGTTAAATGAATTTTTAATTTTTAACATAATCTTGGCAACTTTCAATTTTCAGACCTATGCATTTGCACAAAAAGAGCTTGCAGATTATCATCCAGAGGAGAACACCTTAGACAATACACCTCCTCGCAAGAAAAAGAAGAAACAACGTCTATGGTCCATGCACTGTCGTAAGATACATTTCAAGAAGGACTCTGCTTTCAATCATCTTTACAATTACACACCCTGTGACCATCCTGGGCAACCTTGTGATCTCTCCTGCCCATGTGTCATGGCACAGAATTTCTGTGAAAAATTTTGCCACTGCAATCCAGATTGTAAGTAAATGGAAAATTTTTGTATTGTTTATATTATTGAGATATACAAAAAATGTATTGAAAACTGTATTTCATTTTTCATAAATTAATGAATGCAAAATGAATTATTATTAAAATTAGTTCAAATAACAATTGTAAAACTAAGAAAATGTATTAGAAAATGCAATTTAATAATTTCTATTGCTATTAACTGATACAAATAAGTATATAATCAGCAATAACATGCAAAATGGATTGGGTAATTTATTTTTAATGAATTTTTACTTAATAGGTCTCCATTTCATTCTGATCAGCTCTTGATGTGTATATACATGTATATGTATTGGAGGTATTATATCTTTAAGCATTTTAAGTTTTCAAAATCATTACTTAATCACAGCATAAATAAAATACTATGCTATAAAACAAGAAATTTTACCATAATGCCATGCGTTAGACCATCTCATTTGGCAGATTTATATTTATTCAGCTTTGTTAAGTGTAAATGATGGAGAATCTGGTTTACTAAATTCATTAGAAGGGAATTTATGCCTTTTTGTGGAGGTCTTCAATGTTACTTGTAGGGGAAAAAACTACAAAATATTCTTGCAGTCATCCCAACTCCAAAAATTGTGTTCCAAGTATGCTGTAGCTCATCTTTTCAAATGCAAAAAACAATTATACAAAGTTCCATTTGTTTGTAGCTCCTTTTGTCCAAAACAGGTGAAACCCAACTTCTTATAACAAATCATGGGCATATAAAAAAAAAAGCTTTCAATCACAACAGCCAATATACCATATTTGATTTAGTAACATTTTTGACATCTAATTTAAATAATAAGATCTATTGTAATATTACAGGACAGTACTAAAATTGGTGTACCCAAATGTAATTTTCTTAATTTTTTTAAAGCACATTATATATTAAAGGTTGAAATAAAATTTTCTTTTATCCAATGATTTTCATTTTATAGATGTTTGCCTTTAAACAGGGTTTTTATCTATTTCCTTTTAACATTTCCTTTACCTCTGTTTTGCATTTGTTATTGATTTAAATTATTCTATGCAGGCCAGCAAAGGTTCCCGGGATGCCGTTGCAAAGCTCAGTGCAATACAAAACAATGTCCCTGCTACCTCGCCGTTCGTGAGTGTGATCCCGACTTATGTCAGACATGTGGTTCAGGTGTGATAATTCTTTTAAATTATTAAACAGTCATATAAGTAATTGTAGAACTTTAAAATTAAATCTCTTATTAGCATTTTATGTTTCACATTTAAAAAATTATTTTTACGATTTGTTAAAGCATTTAAATTATAATACTCCATATATTATCATCAACATACTTCCTAAATATATTTTCCAATTCCTATTCCTTCCAAATAATTTTTAATAGAGGTAATGAATTTTCTTTCATAAACAACTTTAAACAGATTTGTTCAATTTATCAACTAATTTAATAAAAAATATAAAACAATAAGATTGTAATTAAATTTATTTTGAGATAATGATTCTTAGCATTTATTTAAAAAAAATTCTAATTGAACATGCTAATTGACATATATTCTTGATGAGTTTATCCATTTAAATAAAAATAAAAATGGTACAGTTGCTTTTACAGGTTCAAAATAAAATTGTATATACAGTAATTACTTTTTAATTTATTGAATTTATAACTTATTTATTATTCTTTCATTGAATATAATATAAATACCTCTAGCTTTAAAAATGTTTGAAGTTACGTACAATATTATTTATTTTTAAAAGGTAATAAAAACATTAAAAACAGATTTTTCTTAATATATCCATGTATATATTTCTTTCATAATTGTTTTGTTTACAGATCAGTTTGATGTTAGGAATATATCATGCCGAAATGTTTGTGTCCAAAGAGGTCTCAGAAAGGTAATTAAATTCTTTAAAAACTGTGATTTCCTGAGTGTAATTTCTGTTTATTATTCTCAACAGAGGGAAAAAAAAAATGTAATTTGCAGTCAATTTAGCCCATTCTTTTATTTCTTTGAATAGATGTTCTATTTTTTGCATTTCATGATTGCAGTTTTATGCTTTATACACTTTCAAACTTTTAAGTATTATTAATATTAAAAAATTAATATATTCTTCATTAAAGATGGTAGAAGTTTAACAGAAGAAATATGCATAAAAAAGCCATGGCAAAAATTGAAATATTTGTTCATGTTTATTCTGGCAGAGAAAAAGACAATTAAGGATAACATAAAAATGGCAAAAATGTTTTCAAATGCTGTGTGCTGCTTGTGTGGACAAATTTGTGTTTTCCATCTATATTGCTGTTATTATTTAATAATTAATATTAGTTTTAAAATATTATATATATCTTTATTATACACTACTGCTTAATATAACAGTGCTATACTTTTTTTAATAATAGAAATGTTTTTTTTTTTAATTTTCATTATTTATTTTCAAATTTTTATTTGTTATTATTATTTTAGCATCTTTTGTTGGCGCCTTCAGATGTTGCTGGTTGGGGAATTTTCTTGAAAGACACTGCCCAAAAGAATGAATTCATATCAGAATATTGTGGAGAGGTAAACATATATATTAGATTGACATTTAATATTAAAAAAATACATATTTCAAAGAAAGTAAAATATATTAGTATCTTAGTAATATGCTATTAAGCATTTGTGTTGAAGTTTCTTATGCCTAATAACATAATTTTTTGAAGTTCTTATTGATTATATAGTTTCAGCTAATAATGAAACGGTATTTAGCTAACAAATTAGCTTGCAAGTAAATTTCAATGTGTTTTTTTTTCTTTGCACTTTATAGTTTTCCATATTATGGTATAAATTTTTATGAAATATTTCAGATTTGATGTGCTTTGTCTTTTATTATTGTTATATATGCTGTAATTTTTAGCTGTATTGAGTTCTTGTTAGAAAAATTAGGTAATTTTTGTAAAATTCACCAACTTATAATATTTCTTTTCTGCTATTTTTTATAAAATTGTTCAGAGAGATTTATAATTTGTAAATTAGGTAAATTTTTGATTTTATTATTATTACAAGCTAAATAATTTGTGTTTTCATAAAATACAAGATGGAAAGGAATTAAAAACAGATAATATGATTTATATTTTAATATTAATATAATGTAGTATTGAAAGATAGCAAATATTTATCAGTAAATGATAAACAAAATCATCAAAATAATTTGTTTACCATTAAATGATTTTATGTTTAATAATATTAATTTCATTAAATCAAATGACCATTTAATAATTATTTTTTGCATTGTCATTTTTTTTTTATGTTAGTGTAGGACATCATTTAAAATGAACTATGCAGAAACTTTTATAATTTATATATTGTAATGCAACTTTTTTTTATTCCACCATTTTACACTTATATGTTCTTTCTCTAACTTAAATTTTTCTTTATTTAGAATTCATAACTTTTAAAATTTATTATATGCTGTTTTAATATTTTATATGTTTGTTTCCTTTAGATAATATCTCAGGATGAAGCTGACAGAAGAGGAAAAGTATATGACAAGTATATGTGCAGTTTCCTTTTCAACCTGAATAATGGTTAGTTTTTGTATATTTCTATATTTAATAAATGATAATAGTTTCTGAATCAAATTTCGATCAAATTTTAAATTTTTTTTTAACATAATCTTAAAAAAAAAAGTGTACAATTTAAGTAGATTTATTTGTCAAATGATGGTGGGTATGCATATAATCTACATGCACAGTGTAAGAAATTCTTTTAAATAACATAGTTTGTTTGAAAATCTAAAAATTATTTATAAATATAGAGAGATATGCAGCAAACATAAATAATATTCAAATAGAAATGGTAATATTTGACAAATTTTATCAACTTATTTTTACCTAATATAAATTTTATTAAAAATATTAAAAGGGTAAATGTTCCGTAGATTTAAAGAGAAATATTTGTTTCAGATTTTGTAGTGGATGCTACACGTAAAGGCAATAAGATTCGATTTGCCAATCATTCCATCAATCCCAATTGCTATGCCAAAGTAATGATGGTCAATGGAGATCATCGCATTGGCATTTTTGCAAAAAGAGCTATACAGACAGGCGAAGAACTTTTCTTTGATTACAGGTAATTTTTTTAAATTTTTATTAGGAGCATCATTCAATGCTGTTTACATTTTTTCACTTTGGAGATCACATTTCAATAAAAAAAAAAAGATATATAGGAAATTTTTGAAATCATGTAATTGTAACTATTAATGTTTAACTGTTATTTTTCATATTATTTTTGAGTGCATACCTTAAAATATTTTAAACTATGATTTTGTTCAGTTTCCTTGAACAATATGATAACTAGGGACACATATATCTATCGAGAAAGTGTTTTTTTAACAATCCTATATCTTGCACATTTAACCTGGCAATGAATAATAGAATTTATTAACACTTTTATATCAAAGAGAAAAGCTCCTTTTTCATTTCTAGCATGGATGTCAGCAAAATATATTTTAATGGGAATAATAAAGCAATTGGTTGTTTATTTAATATTGCATAACTATTAAGGGATGCAATGTGTATAATTTCAGAAATGTTTGGATTCAATTGGCAATATGTTTATTTTTTCATTAAAATCATTTTAATTATAAAAAACTACATAATTATCATGTAAGTTATATTTATTTATCAGTAGTGTCATAGTAAAGAATGTTTCTTGCTTTCCCATTTTTTGCATTTTAATTGTTATCCCTTTGTTTGCATTTGCCATAAAAAAAAAATTTCTGCTTCAGGACATTGTTAGAATTGATTATGGCTAAAGCAGTCTGATCTCAAATCAATCCCAGTCATGTTAAGTGATTGACTTTCTTTGTTTTTAGATGTACCAAAAGCAAGTTGTATTTCAAACTATAGTCTTTTGAATTCGATGGCATATTGCATGTTATGAAGTGTTTCCTAGAAAGGAAGACGACTTCTTCACCATCATAGATAAATTTATTACTACTCTATGCTTAGCATAGCCAATTTCTTTCAACCTCATGCTGAGAAAGAGTCGCATATCCCTCTTAAACTCACAACTATCGCTATCAAAATTCGAACATTCAGTGGAAAATTCGTTGAATTCATTTACACTAATCTAAAGGAATATACTCCAGGTTGTAGCATTGGTGACTTTTTTGGAGGTACAGGAATCTAGGATTAAACTAGGACATTTTTATGTATAAATGAAATTACAAATTTTTTATTTATCAAACCAAATTTTAGGTGATTGTAATTCAGCGATTAGTATGTTTTATTTATTTTGTATCAGGTTGTCTATGTATGGTACAACAGTGTACCAAATAACATCAACCATGAAAAATCAGCCAAACATGAAAAATGCAAAATTGGCATAAAATGTAATTGGTTTTGATTTCTTAATAGAAAATGACCCAATTTAAAAAAAAAAAAAAATTTTTTTTTTAGTTGAAATAGGCTTTGTATTAAAAGTGTTTGTGCCAATTTTGATGAAATTTATATGTAAATTGTGGTTGTGCATAGGTGGACACACATACACAGAAATATATATATATATATAAATTTAGTTACATGTTAAATTTGTAAGACAGTCATTGGGGAACATCTTCAATTTTTCTTCAAGACTTTTGAAATGTTTATCATTAGATTACATAATTGGAATTAGACATAAATATTTCATATTTCATACAGAAATTACAGTTATGTAGTAAATATTATTTCACAACCAATTGGTTAATTGTGATAAATTTTTTTGCCTTTCCTATATTTTAATGAATCAAAAAATTTTAGATTTGTTTTGTTTTCTAATATTTTGTATGCGTGCGTGTGTATATATATATATATATATATATATATATATATATATATATATATATATATATAATTAATTATTGTTTCGTCTTTTTTTAGATATGGACCAACAGAGCAGTTGAAATTTGTTGGCATTGAAAGAGAATGTGAATTTCCATAAAAAAAACTATACTATGATCATGCACTTTTTTCTTTGTACATATATTTTTGTGTATACAAATCATTTTTAGAACAAAACAGGAAATGTGCTTTTTTTAAATAAATAATTAAAATGTTTTCTGTGTAAAAGTTGCAGCAATTTTGCATATTTCCTGGTTAATGAAACTTTTTTTTTGTGCTTTGTTATTCATTCCATCATATATTTTTTTCCTTTCAAAGGGTGCATTTATAGATTTGTCTTTAAATTATATTTCTTTGAATGGCTATTTAATTTCAAAAATTGATTACATATTTGTGTGGGTTTTTTTATTGTAATGTTTTATCTATATTAGAATATTTAATAAAAAAGGTTTTATGTGATTAACTTTTAATTTGCATCTATTTGGATATGTAAATGTACATTAGTTAACAATATTTTGTAGGGAGGGTGGGTGGGAAATTAAATATTAGCTTTATTTATAAATCACTTGTTTAACCATCTTATAAAATATTTTGTTCGGGCTGATTGTTTTAACTTTTTTTACAGCAATGTTAAAAGTGCATTCTATATAAATATAACAAATTTTTAGTAAAATAAATGAACTCAAAGGTAAATAAATTTTTGCTTTTGAACGCAATTTATTTTCAAGAAATTGTGTACAGAATGGAAAACTTTATTAGCACTGTTTTGAAAACACCAAATAAAAAAAGTTGTAGAATAACATATAGTATATTAAGAAGTACAACTGTAAAAGTTAGAATTATCTCTAGAAATTTGTATTTAACTATATGTTATATGAGTACTGTACCATGTATAATCTGTTTGAATTTTCTGTATAATTTACAAATATAAAATAAAAGAGAAAAAAAACCAATGTTTGAAAAATAGAAGAGGATAAAAATATATGCTAGTATGCACATAAATGCTTGATGTAACTTATATAAAGTAATTTATTGATCACTGAAAATATTTTTTAAATTTTGGCTAAGATTATTTGTTAGTTTTTCAAGTAACATCATTATATACTTTTTCACAACTTTTAAAATTCTATTAAGACATGATCTGTAGTTTAAGAACTATAGCTCTAAAACTAAGTATCACAATGTTTTATATATTTTTTAATATTTTGAACAAAAATAATTTTGAATATTTTTGGTTTAAAACCAATTAGACATTGATAATAATGGTAAATATTACAGAAAAACATATTTTTTTCACTATTGTGTTATTATTTTTCCGGAAACTTTATAAGGAAATAGTTTTCAGATCCTTGGAAAGAAAATTATGTTCGAATTATTATTTAACATAAGATGGGTTCTTTATTTGTTAAGTAGTAGATAAAACAAATTTCAATTATTTTGAGGGTACTAAATGAATAGTTAAATAAATGACAATCTACTACAGAATGTTCCAAAACGGACAATAGAGTGCAAGATCGTGTTTTAAAATGCATCAACATGAACGCACTTAACATCACCGGGCTTGTTCTGAATATATTCAATAAAAAAAAAAATGCCTTAATAGTCCAACCACCAATCGTGTGGAAAATTGGTAAGTAGCCCAGCTGATGAATTAAAAAATTACAACTTCATAGGTAAGAAATGTAATTTAAAAGGGATTTTTCACTGCAGTAAAAATAATTTTAATTTTTAAGGATTAAAATTTTAGATTGCATGATATTAGAAGAAAAACTAGATGAAAAAATTCCACACTAACTATTATAATTTTTCTTTCCAAGAACTTTTATAATTTGTTTGATAACAATGGCAATAACTTGTTTTAAGACTTAAATGACTTGTACCCTTAAAAAGTAATAGTCCTTCTGTTTCTGTTATTAAACCAAATATTTACCATCACATTATCCATGGTCAGACTATGATTTTGAAGCAAACAGCATTTTGATTTGTACAGACTTAAGACACCATTGTGTGAAGTCTGGACGTTGCCCAGAGTGCACCACGAGGAAGTAGATATATGTTGCATTCCTATAATTCAAAATATTAATTCCTCAATCAGCAGTTCTCTATCCATCACAGTCCAATATATATTTGAAAAACTAATGTTAAATACAGCCCCTTAGAATCTAAACTCATTAATTCATAAATACAGTGGGTAAAAATATTTTTAAAATGTTATTTTTTCCGACGAATCAAAGTTTAACATTTTCGGCAGTGATGGACGACGATATGTGTGGAGGAGGCCAAATACTGAATTGGAAAAGCAACATTTAACTGCTTCTGTAAAACATGGTGGAGGCAGCGTCTTAGTTTGGGGCTGTATGGCAGCTAATGGAATTGGCAACCTGCATTTTATTGATGGTATTATGACAGCACGTTTATACATTGACATTTTGCGCCATAACTTAAAAATCAGTGCCCAAAATCTTGGCTTGGGAACATCATTCGTTTTTCAACAAGACAATGACCCCAAGCATACAGTGAATCTCACCTGTGAATGGCTACTCTACAATGCTCCTCGCCAATTAAAAACCCCACTTCAATCGCCTGACATCAATCCAATTGAAAATTTATGGCACCTGCTGGATCTATAAATCAAGAAACATAAAATTTCAAGTAAAGACGGCCTCAAACGTTTACTCTTGCAAGAGTGGCACAAAATTCCCAACATTACAACAAAGACCTTAGTTTCCTCTATGAGAAATAGATTACAAGCTGTTATAGATGCAGAAGGTATGCATACAAAGTACTAAACATATACTGATTTTGTTTTCGCTCATAATTTTGCCAATACTTTTTTTTATCATGTAAATTTTGGATTTGCTCATAGATTTTGACTAAAAAATATTTAAATGAAAACTTCGTTATATTTGTTTGTCTTTTCTCCTTCTGTAATCGCTATGTTAAAATAAAATTTGTAAACATACTTTGTTAGCAAATATGATCATTTATAGGCAATTGCCAATACTTTTTTATCCACTGTATATACTATTTAAAAGCAATGCTACTTTTAATTTCTTGTTTCTTCTTACGTGCAATCCTGCAAATATTTTTGCATTTCTCCTTAGTATTTATAGAAGATGGTAATGAGATATCCAGTTAAGGAACAAGACAATTATAAGTCTGGAAACTGATCCTTTTGAAATTGAGTGGAATCATATAATATAATATATCTCTGGAATTGAGTGGATTCATATAATATAAATTAAGAGTGTATGAGATTTTTAATACTCTTAATCGAATGCGCTAAAAATATTCTGTAAGGGAAAACAAAATGAGGTATAATTAATTTTATTAATCAAATATTTTGTAGCATGAGTTCCTTCGAGGCAATTCTACAGATACCACTTTTTTTGAAGGTCTACTGATAATTATGAAAGTTATTAAGATCCTGTTGACGACCAATTGAAAGGCATGATTAAGATTATCCTTCTGGACAAATTTCTAAAAGACTTATAAACTGCTTACTAAATTCTTAAAAACAAATGATCTAGATTATTTTGTCATCACGCCCAAGACCATTTAAAGCAGTCCTAAAATAATAGCGAAAAACGTGAAATTCTGAATGTTAATGAAGTAGACTGCTCTCTGAAAAGCATTAACCTATGGTCTCAGAGAATCCTTAAGCTCTTATCTTGCAGGTAAAAAAATTTTAAAAGTACTTTACGGGAATGATGCATGCCAAATACATTGGTGGAAACAAATTCCAACACCAAATAGAAATTAGAGGAATGAAATGTAGACAAAGCATTTATCTGAGTAACATATTTGATTAAAATGTTAAGGTCACAGGTTGAAGTTTTTGCGAAAAGAGCAACTTCAAATATAAAAGGGCAGTACATTAATAAACATAGTCTACGATTTTGAATGTAGGCATGCCTTGTGTCATTCAGGTGCCTTATGGTATTTTGTGGGATGGAGTTCCTTACCCATTGCACTTAGTTAAATCAGCAATAGTTCGTGTTAGTTGAAGACGACGCCATACATGTTCGATGGGAGATAGATCTGGGGCTCTAACAGATCAAGGCAACAAGTCGATCCTTTATAGCAGGGGTCTCCAAATTACGGCCCACGACAGCGAACAGCTAATTGTTGCTGTAATAAGTTGGATAAAAAGACACAGAATGATAATAACTCGGTTTTATTGACTTGCTAGGTAAAGCTTAATGACAAGCATAATACGCAGAAAATTTAACTTAAGCATAATAAATAATTGAAAGGAATCCCACTAACATTATAAACTAGTGAACATCCCTCGGCAGTTATGTTGGGGTAAAGAGTATCGCATATGTATGTATATCGATGTTTGGAATGTATATATCCTGAATCAAACATACGATTTTTATCCTGAAAATTCCTCAGGAACGGGAAAGCTAAATTAACGCTAATGAAACCGCGGAGTATTCACTTGTAAAAAAATTCTAATACAATTTATGTAATTGTGATTTTTCACTGACAATAGTTTGTAGTTAGCAAGCGTATGCTCGCTCAGAGCGCGTAATCGACGACTGGTGTAGAAATTATAGATAATGGCAGAAAAATTAAAACGGTTTTGGCCCTTGGTACTTACTGGAGTAAACAGTATGGCCCTCAGGCTGGAAAGTTTGGAGACCCCTGCTTTATTGGGTGACAGCAGTGATATGAAAATCAGTATTATCCAGTTGGAAAACGCCCCTTGGAATGGTAATAAAAAATGGCCGTTAGGGAAAAAGATATTCCCCAAATAATCATGTTAATTTGGTTATAAAATTTAGCGGGTGTTTTTGCAATATAGGGAAAATTTTCTTCGCGAATTGATTCAATTCATGATTAGAATTAATTAATTTTCCATGAAAACAATTACAATATTCCTGAGGGTATTATATTTGGTTGTTGTACTTATATTACTGATTAGCATTTGCTTTATAACTTAGTAAACAAACATTAAAAAAAAATCTAAACATTAAATGCTGTACTATATTCCGTAGATTTAACGATTTGTCATATCATAGAATTAAGCATCATGGCCTCACATTATTCCTGTAACTAAAGGGAAAAAAGCATTTCACAATTGATAATTTAAAATCGACAGCATATTTTATTAAATAAAAAAAACTTGTCCATCTTTGATATCCTTGAGAATAACAAGCAAGAGACGACATTTTGTGAAAGTAATTCTTGATTTCTTTTTAAGCTGATACAAATCATTTCACTTTATCTTAATTAAAATCAAAGTAATTTTCGATTTGTAGACATTGATTTTATTTGAAGAGACTTATTTACACTTTAGATAGCTACACGGAACACTTATTTTTTTAGTTCCTTGATAAGAATAGTTTTCGGCAATCTTTTAAGTCAGAATGCGTTTTATAGACGCACCAATAAGGCAAGGAACAGGATGTTGTTGCTATGGTAACGCCTTGCCTATGTAAATAAAATACAAACAATGCAACCTGTAATAGTGAAAAGTTCAGTTTTAAACTAAATTTGTTTACTTGCTTAAAACGAAGAGAAATTCCAATAAAGTTATTTTTAAAAAAAATTTAAAATTGTTTTGATGAATCTACGATCCTATTGATACATTTTCTGATCAAATCAGTAATAGGATGCATTTTACATAGAAATATAATTAAAAAAATTAATTTATGTATTATAATTACATTCCATTTGATTTACTAGATTTTCACTTGATTTTTTTCATTACTTATTAGCCTAGTAGGCATTTAAAAAATATTCAATAAAAATACGCAAAAATGTCAATATCTCATACACATGGATTGATTAATTATTAAATTAAATTAATGTTACTTTAAACACTTTGGATGTTATTTTGATACGAATATATTTCGGCAATTTGTAAAAGCAGATTTGTCGGCAATAATTAAATGAATAAAAAACAGATACATTAATATAATAGAAAAATATAACTATAATTAATTTTAATTTGTTATTTTTGTCATATCCTTTTTAATTAAAAATTATTTTTAAACCAGCATGTCTTTCATACAGGGAATTGATTTCATTTGAATTCATTTACAGCTGACCGAAAATTGATTTGGCGTCAATATGAACCAAGGATTTGACGATTTTTTTCCGTCACCAAGTTCACGTTGAACAACGAATGACATCTATAATTGAAATAAAACGTATTTTATGCTTGTTTGGCTTTGTGTGTCAAATAAAAAAAAAGCAGTTTTTATTTAGCAGAATCTTAGTTCAATATTTAATTAATGAATTAGCATTAACGACGAACTAAATTCGTCATCGTGTATACTTTTCTCAGAAACTATGAAAATTGCTACTATGAAATTTTCTGGGGGGGGGATTAGAGGGAAATGTTTTGTGCATTTTAATATCTCACATTCCTCTTTTTAAATCATACAATTTAATAATTTTTTAAATGATGGTTACATTATCTCTTTCTATTTTTCATTATATTTATTTCCTCCAAAAACCTTTTCTCTATAAATAGCAAAATGTCACATAAAAATATGCAAGTTTATGTTCGATAATAAAAGTTTTAAACTATACAATAAAGTGGGAAAAAATTACTAATTAAAAAACATATTTTGAGAAAAGTGGATTTCAAGATTTTATATACATTTCTAAGCCTTTATATTCACTGAAAAAATGCACATGATTTGCGAATATCTGCTTATCTAAATATCTGTTGTGGTGTACCATTGGAAAGAAAAAAATTCTACACAATTTAATTCTATAATAAAATAAAAATCGATGATTTTCATCTTTCCATTATCTTTAAGTTTATTTTGTATTATTATTAAAATTTATGCCTGAAAAATGTGTTTATTAATTTTAGTTTTACACAGCAGATTATTTAATTTCCAGGTAAAAAAGAATAATTTGTCGCAAGAATAATTTGTCATCAAATCAGCTAAAAATATATTTTTTAATTTTTATTAAATTGTAGCTTTGGCCTTAAAATTTTTTTGCTTGATTGTAATCCTTATAAAACTGTTTTTTTTTAAATACTCTACTTTAAAAAAAAAAAAATGAAAATTATGTTGATCTAATGAATTCTTGCCAAAATATCTGCTTGGAAGCCTAAAAGCAACAGCATTTATTGTAAATAAATCATGGCAAAATCGAAGAATAGGGCCGTTGAGATTTGGCGTCAAGACATCTTTTCGCCAAAGTACGCCAAGTAACCGGTTGTGATTGTAAAGGAAGTGAATTGCAACAGCGCAAGAAACATGGGTTATCGCATTTGGCGACATATCTCATATTTGAAGCTACATTTTGCGATTTGGCCTAAAGCATTAGCTAGCTCTTATTTATTCGGAAATTTTTTTCTTTAATGAAAAATAGATCTCTCAAATTGGAGATTCAATTCAGTTGTATAGGCTAATTTAATTGTTTTTGTTGATTTCATCATAAAACATATATTTTTGAAAGACAAAGGTTTAGCAAAGGTTAAGCACGGGGAATGAAAACAATTCTTTAAACACCAAATTTTCACTTTATTTTTAAAAAAAAACCATGAATAAAATATGTAAGCTGTTTTTTCTTCGGATTTCTTTGCAAGAATTGAAAGATATAGGTATTACACAGACATCATTCTCGAAATGATTTCTAGTTTTTATCAAATTATCAACTATAAAACAATGTAATGAAGAATAACTTATATAAAATATTTAAGAAGGTATTTCCTCTTATTTCATTTAAAAAACTTTTAACTAAATTCCGAATTGATCAAAATATTTGTACAGTTTCTACAATACACACACACACACACACGAAGAGACAAGGTTTGAATATGCAATAATAAATCCTTGTCCGATATAGGTAAGAAGATAAATTTTGTAATATGATAAAAAATACTTGAATTAACTGAAATAAAGTCAAAAAAAAAAAAAAAAAAATTTAAATTAAATTTTACTCATTTTGATTTAACATATTTTGGAATCGACAACTTTAATTTGTACTGTTACTTAAAATTAACTACTAAATAAATATAAAAGAACAGCATAATATAGTTCGTATATCTAATCATACGCTGAAAATTAAAATTTCAGAGTGTAGATTATAATTACTGGCGTGGAAATTTTTCCCTCTTATATTTCATTTTTTTTAAAGTCAATTTTATAAAACCAACATCTAGAAATAGTTTTATTTATTATTTATTATTTTTTTTTGCAAACAAAAATTAATAAATCTTTTTGCGAGTGTAAAATAAACAGTCTTCTGAACTTAAAGAAGCGTGGTGAATAGACTCAGCGTGGTGAACGATGATATGAAGATGGACTTCAATACAAGCTGACAAAATGCGGCATACTTCTTGTGTTGTTGTTGTTTCTTATCCCACTTGGCTGGCCAAGCCCACGAGCCCATATGGACTCATGATTGAAGGGGAAGGAAGCAGCTTCTGTTGTGATGGAGCACCCGTAGGTAGAAGCCTGACTTTTGCTCCGTGACACTCTTACAGTCATAGAAGACCGGGACCTACGGCTTAAAGTGGATTCCGAACCACTACAAACATCCATGGCACCGCCGGGATTCGAACCCGAAACCTGTGGCACCGAGCGCCAGAGCGCTAGACACTCGGCCATTCAGGTCCCCATACTTCTTGTACCTAGTATATATGCGCTATTGGATGAAAATCGCCTGGAGTAAAGCTATATAATAAGAATTAAAAATGATTTACAGAGTGCCAAACTAATAATGAACTGTGATATTAATGAAGATTTTCGTTTGTCTAGCAAACATAAAGATTGTAAATTAATTGAAAAACATTTTTCTTTCATTTTCACCGTAGTTCCTTAAATGAATACCTTTTTCCCGATTTCCATTAGCCTAAATTTATAGTATATTTTTAAAATATCTTTGTGACATCTAAAATAATCCCTAAAACTGAAATTTTTTTAAAAAAACTTTATTCTATGATATAGAACATGATTGATATATGATACGTCAAAGAGCAGACACGATTCTATACGTTGAGGATTATAAGTTGGTTTATATACCTGTGGATTACACAATGTATATTATATATCTGCGTATTACCCGTTGTGTATTATGAAGCTGCGGATTGCAAGTTGTGCATATATATACTTGCGGATTATGCGTTGCGTATTGCATACTTGCGAATTATTCGTCAGTTTGGTTAAATATTATATACGTTAAATATTAATACGCTAGTTAATTATTATAGACGAGATTTCATATGTTAGTTAATTATTATTATATATGAGATTTCATATGTTAGTTAATTATTATATACGAAGATCCATACGTTAGTTAATTATTATATACGAGGATTCATACGTTACTTAATTATTATATACGAGGTTTCATATGTTAGTTAATTATTATATGCGAGGTTTTTTTTTAATTTTTTGGACCGAAAATCATACCTACTTTTTATACAGATATATATATTATAGGCAAGAAATTACAAAAATTCTAATTTTAAATTTATTATTAAAATTTAATATAAAAATCTCACTACTATTATATATTTGTTAACGTTATTTTTGTAAATTTTTTCTCTTCACTGAATGCATAAACACTTGAAAAATCTCTTTAACATATTTTATACTTATTATATTTACCCAACGTTTAGAAAATACTCCTTATACAACATATAGCGATAAAATCATAAAATACAAATTTGTTATTTATGTGATATTTGATGATGCGAATTAAATTTTAAAAATTATTTGGATATTCTCTACATACGCAACCAATCAGATTCGTTTTCGAAAGGATTACTTTCACAACAAATACTATCGATGAGTTATTAACAATGGGATGTTATCGGGTTTGTTAGTTAACCACTTCATCTGTTCTCAAGCATCCTCATCGGAGAAACGTATAAAAAGGTGATCGCGACTTAACCATTCATACTGTGTCCTTTCGAGACAATCAAGTGTTCGAAAACAAAGCTCAACAATGAAAGTCACTGGGTAAGTTTCTTTAACCTATTCCGTAGCCCAATTATCCGATTAAATTCAAGCTGCAGCCCTGCTATCTTTTTCATCCTACTGAATCCTACCAATATTTATTTTCCAATTATCCTAAATAAGTTATCACCAATTCCAGTAGTAATTGTTATTGGAATTTTTTCTTCTCATATCTATCCTGTCTAGGTGTGCTTGAAATAATGTTTTTTACTCACTATTGGTAGCACATTTTTCTGTATTCTCTTACGTAAAAAAAAATAATATATATATATATATATATATAATTTACAAAAACTAATAGTTGAAAACTATAACTTACGATGGTGTCCAGAAATGGTAGAATAAAAAGCTGAAACAAACTCTTAGCTTAAAATGTACTTTCTCTGGGACACCCACACAATATTGAGAGAAAATTTTGGCATACGAGTAATTTTTCAAATATCAATGGATCGACGCAACCATCTCCATCTCGTTCAAACTACTTAAGTCCAGTATTTGTTGTTTACCAAACTAGGAAAGTGCTGTTTCCAAATCTGAGCCGATGTTTCTTTTTTCAATACAAGAGTTGAAGTTGTAAGCCGGAAAGTCCCCCATTGGACCCTACAGTAGGGTGCAAAGTTATCAGATGCCACCTTGGAGAGTGCTTGGTCCGAATTGCAGAGACAGTGCAAGACGCAAAGGAGTGTCGTCCGCACCTTTTCCAAAATATTAATTGATATCCCCTCCCTCAAAATGTATCATATGCATTCTATGTTATTTTGTATATAATTTATTGTTTTATCAATAATAACAAAAAGAAGTATTTATTACACAGTCATTAATTTACTTTTCCAGTTTTTATCGAACTAAACTTACACTCAATATCATTACAACATCACGAATTTTAATTTTAGATTCATTTAAAATTTACGTTTTAAATATTTAAATTTATATAAGGGTTAATTTTTTTTATTACTGATTTTATGGCATTTACCACACTCTTCAAAAAATCATATAAAATTTATATGAAATATGAAAATCACGTAACATTTAAATTCCTTTTTTGTTAATTGTTAAATATTTTTCTTCTGCAAAATAATGCTATATTTTAAAACACGACATGAGTCGATTTCTTCAGTTATTGTTGACACATTTACTACACCTTATATCGCGAAAATTAATCTTTTCCTTCTAAGTACATTAATATTTAGTTTTATTCTCAATGATATGTTTAAATTTGTGAATGAATTGGCCAATTGAGAAAAACAAAACGTTATAATTTTAATTGACGAATCTCACCTCAATTAATGGTCGTTTATTAATAGAATTAAATTTCCTAATTTTGTAGAAATAATTATCAAATGGAATTAATTATTAATCATAACATGCTAAAATGTATTATTAATTTGGAACCGTTTGGTCAATTCTCTTGTATTTGACACTCTTATAACCTTTCGATTAGATGTATTAGTGTATATTATTAGAAAATATTACCTCAAAATTCTAATAAACTATCCTGATTTTTATTTGAAAGCATTTATTAATTTGTATGCAACATATTTGAAAAAGTTCTTAAGGTTTCCTTAAACAATTTTAAAATTTTCTTAGTAAACTATTAATTTATTCGAATTTTTTTAATCTTTCACTGTTTATTCCATAAACTAGTTAATCTAGCTCTATATTATTATCCTGTGTAAACATGATGTTGCAATGAGATCTGAGGTATCACCGAAAATGTGAAATTAACATTTTGAAAAAAATTAGCAAATGCCTGTGTTTCATAGCTTAGAGGCTCTTAAACGATGGAAAAACTGTATAAATCTTTTCAAAACATCTGAGGAAATAGTAATTGCACGAGTTTTGATGTGTATATTATTATAGATAGCAATTAAGATCGGAGGTGTTATTGAAAATGTAAAGCAGCGTTTCAGAGCTTGAAACCTCTCCTATAATGGAGAAGTAATCTTTGAAATCTTGAGCAAGTTTTATTTTATGCAACTTGAAGAATTTAATAAAACCTAAGTCATCAAAAACGGAAGGGAAAAAATTCATTAATGCTGTAATTTTATCAATCACTAATGCTGTTTTTAAGTACATTTTTTATTGAATCTTTAATATAGTGCATATAATCACTATCTTTCATTATTCATTTTCACTTCAATGAAAAGAATATGTAAATACGAAATACCAGATTTTTAAAAAAAATTTATGCCAAAAACATTCGAATACATGAAATAAATATTGGTAATATATATTCCACTCAATTACAATTGTTAGTATTTTTGAAACATGGAAACCAATGTTGGTGATTTGTTCAGATGTTTATCAAAAATTGTTCTCTTCGAGTGTTTGTGGTATTTCTTCATAAGGGAATTTGAAACACTCATATTTGAAAATTTTCCTTTTCAGTTTAAAACCATAATTGAGTAAACCGTGATAAAATAGCTAATAGGGGGATCAATTTTACTTGTACCAATTAAAAGAGATTTAAGATGCTCGTCGGTTAACTTAGATCAGTAAACATTCTTTGTGTACTTAATTTTGGAGAATATTTTTTCACACAAGTAAGTACTTGTATCAAAAACAGAAAACAGCCCACGAGCAAATTTATGTAAATTATCAAATTGTGTCAGGTGAAGACTCTTATAAAACTCCAACAAAGATGAGTTTTGATATCTGTTCTTAATTATATCACTGCACTGTAAATCAATCATTTCCATTTGAAGTTCCAGGGCTAGGGTTTCAATGTCAGTATCAAAAGGATTTTGAAAAATCTTAATTTTATTTGCAATGACATCAAAGTCTGAGAAAAGAATATCAAAAATTATCTTCAAAGCACTCAAAACTTTGACTGCAAAATCTACGGGAAAGTCTCAGTAGTGCGGCTGAATATTTCATATTTTAAAATGCTAATAATCTGGAAATAAAATCAAGTATTGGTGTGATACGCTTCAGGAGATAGTGATTTAATTATATGCATATATTAATCTTGCTTTTTCTTTCTTTCAGAATGTTGTTGGTTGTTTTGCTGGTGGGTCTCTCGTCGGCATTTCCCGGTGAGTTTGATTGAAAGTGTTCTGGATCGAAGGTTTTGCCCACATTATATATTCTACTGCAAATTAATATTTTTTTAATAATAAAATACAATAATTTGTAAAGTTATTCCATCCCACTTCCTTTAATTTCTTCCCTTCCCTTAATCTTATGAACCAAAGTCTAACAGTGTGCCAAATATTAATAATTAGTTATAGTTAAAAGTTTTCAAAACAAATTTCAATTACGGATTTTTTTATTGCATATTTTGCTACTTCGACGTATCGCAACAATGGACTCGAACATGCTTATTATTATACACCAGCTAAGTGTATTACGAGTCGATTTTTTATTGGAGAGTAGATATGTGTTTTAAATTGTGCAGTTGGTGTTAAATTGACGGAAAATTGCATGATATAATCAAGGCAGAGCCATGCAGAATAGATGATTTTGTAAAAAAACTGGTAACGATGTAAAAATTATAGTATGGATTAGTGCCAGGTGAGGACTGTTTGGGAAGGGATCTACATCAGTCATATAAATATTATATATACATATATATAAACATAAGCTTGGCACGTCAACGCAAAAACCAGAAAAGAATTGAGATGGAAGTACGACCATTTTGTTCAACAAATTGAACAACAGAATTGCCTCAAGCAATAAGCAGAGTTTACAAATGCTCGGGGTGTAATAATAATAATAATAATAATAATATTTTTTTTTTTTTGAGTGGGTGGGTTCATACGTATTTGATTTTTTATTCTTATTATGCTACAAAATTTGTTTATTTCTTATTTTTGTTACTTCAACGCACCGCAACAATGGACATCGCATTCTTATAAGCCAACTATGCGAATTATGAGCCGATCTGTTATGGGAGAGTCACACTGGGATTTAAATTGTGTAGTTGTTATTAAATTGTCAGAAATCTGATCTAGTTCTTTTTCCTCCCTTCAGATGGTCTGATGTCAACTGCACCCGATATGATGAAGCCGGAGTACGTGGCGTTGCATCAGAATCTCGAGTCCATGGGCATCGAGATGTGTCCTGACAAGCTCCACCTGTGTCCTGCCACGGCCGACTGCTGCCAGAAGGACGATGGCAAGTGGGACTGCTGTCCTAAGGCCGCCGCCATCGAAGGTATGTTGAGGAATTGCTTTTACTTGACAAGTAGCTTATTTTGTTTTTCTCTTACTTTATTCGGGATATTATTTATGCTTTTGCTCTAGCTTCGAGGAATATCAACAGCAAAATAATAATAATAAAAACCTTTTCCAACTTACCTATAGATATTTTTTTAATCTTTATATTTGTGTAGTGGAACCAAAAACACACATTTTCACAGGAAAAAAGTGTGTGTCACAACGTGTTAAATAATTAAAAACTTTATTCAATTAGTACTTATAAGATATTAAATTAACATTTATTACTAATTTAAGTAAGAATATTGTCAGTTAAAATTAACATGAGAATATTGTCAGTCAGATTTTCCTTTAATTAACTTCTAATGATATTTGTCTTGTTTTTCCAGCCCAGTGCTGCATCCAGTCGGGATTCAAGAGAGTCTGCTGCATAGGCAACATTCCCAGGTGCCGCTGGGACGGCTGCTACTTCGGATGAGTGCGTTGTGCTTCCTCCCTTCCACCCAGAAGTGCCTTCACAATTCTACAGTTCCTATTTTTCTTGAAATTTCTTCTTGTGTAAATGCCTTGATATTGATATGCCATAATAAAAATATTTAAGTATGATTTAATTTCTTTTTGAGTTTTATTAATTTTGCATAGAAATGAACTTTCATTAAAACAATATGTATTGTATTAATGTTGTTTTGATGTAATGAGGCCTGGTAGATAGTACATTGGATTTCTAGCTGCGGGATTTCGATTCAAAATTTGACATGTGTTGATAAGCTGAAATCATCTGTGTCCACGACGGCAAAATGCACTTTAATTCTATAGGACGGAAAGTCTTTCTGCTAGCTATAAATATGCGAATTACCAGTATTTCTTCTACTGAAGGATTTGTTCCCAACTGTGGGGTATCTTTCAGTGTGATTTATAGCGCACACTTTTGTGGTGCATTTTAGTTATTGCTGAACCAGCTACAAATCGGCCATGCCAATGACTTGAGCAAACCACCAAGCACTGTAAAACAACAAATTCTCAATTAGTTTATGATACTTTACAATTAGCAAAAATATTTAACCTATTATTTTGTTAATCATATTCATATATATTTAAAGATGTATTTTTTAAGTCCTTTTAAAATCATATTCTCTACATTGTCAGAATAATAAAAAAATATTTTTATTTATTTTGCACGTGGGAATAAAAAATGTAATAAAAAAAATTTAACCCATGACATCATATGAGAACTAATAGGTATAGTTAATTTAATTCTGTTATTTTTTTAGAATGTTCTAAAGAAAAAAAAAATTATTGCACTTCGTTATTTGCTATGTTAGTTATAATAATCTAAATGTAAAGTTCAGAACAATTAAAAACATGAAAATCACATGAGCACGATGACCTCATATTAAGTACAAAAATTCGAAAGCCTGTATCATATCTGATGAGAATCGATCAAAAATTTTTGTTACGTTATAAAAAGTTACAAATTATTTTTAAAATATTTTTTCGGTGAACTTGATTCACCATCTTGCATGTGAAATAGATCCGTGCATTTTGTCCATATGAGAGAAAGTGGAGCACATTAATTCATGAAACATAAGAGTTCGTCAAAAATTTTTATCATCAAAGAAAAATATTTGAGATACCTTCTTAACATTACTAATTTTTATTTTTTAAATTTCTTAATAATTGCTCCGGATCAACCAAATAGATACAAAACCAAAAGAAATTTAAATAGCTCATCATCTATCTGTTATCGTACACGATAACGAAATTTCTCACTCCCTCAGCAACTCTTAACCAATTGGAGATGACTTTTGTTTTCTCTTTCATGATAAGCCATTCCCACCTCTTAAATTGGAACAGTCAATTGACTGTGAGAACGGATTACAAGAAGAAATACCAACTTTCTTCGAATAAATGAGAGAATGTTCCAAATTATAATTTCATAACCATAAACTCTAATGGCCAGGTAACATTAAAAAATGAAATATAATTAGGAATCGTGTCACTAAAACTTGGCAACGGTCTAGGGATCCTGGGGATTTTCGCCTTTTCTACAAAACTAAAAAGGACTTGAAGACTTTAGAATGTAGACAAGATTATAGACTGTACTCTAGATGTTTGACTGTAAGTGCAACATTGAGAAAACTTTCGCCTGAAAAAAGTACTCTTTGGAAGATATGGTTTCCTGAAGCCACTGCTGTTAGGAAATCATATCATGCCACTCCGCCTTTAACAGGCTCAAGTGACATTTTATCTTTCTTTTCTTAGGAAAAAAACCCGAAGTTATTGTCGACAGCCTTAGGAAACAACCTAAACCAATATATAGAATCGAGATCTCTCTAACACTATTAATACAGTTGTGACCGATTTTCTCCAAATCCCGTATGTCAATGATCTTCAGCCGATTGCCATTTTTGAAATCACGAAAAATAAATAAACAACAACCCAGAAATACACACAAAAACAGTTAAAAAGATTTTTTTTGTTGTCATTATATTCTCCGAAAAATTTTTCACGATATTGTGTAAGAATTTACTGTAAAACGTTTACGTTCATGGCTCTGATTTCAAAATTCTATTTACTAATTTGCTTTGATTAATTGCATGGATACATTGGACTCCTTTCATGTTTGTTTATTAATCAAAACAACTCTAAAAAAATTTTGATTATATATAACTGTGATATTTATCACTACCTTTGTTGCAAAAAAAGTTAATAAAAAAAGGAACTTATTTTGATGAATGACATTGCCCTGTTTTAACAATTATTTTAATATTTGGTCCAATTTTTGTAATATGCAAGTACAAAATTAATTATGAATTTTCATCAGAAAAGTTTTTTTTTTTTTAATACGCTTTTATTAGCTTCACCTGTATGTTTGTATGTATGTATGTATGTTTGTATGTAACTCACTTTTTGCGTTCGATTTTGGGACTGATGGCGCCATCTACTGGCGAGTCAGTCAACTGATCCGCGATCGAATTGCGCTCTTCCTATTGGCCGAAAATTTCGGTGGCTAAAAAGAGGCGGATCTCAAAGGCATAGGAGTGCGATCATGTCGAATTGCGCTCTTCCTATTGGCCGAAAATTTCGGTGGCTAAAAAGAGGCGGATCTCAAAGGCATAGGAATGCGATCATGTCGAATTGCGCTCTTCCTATTGGCCGAAAATTTCGGTGGCTGAAAAGAGGCGGATCTCAAAGGCATAGGAGTGCGATCATGTCGAATTGCGCTCTTCCTATTGGCCGAAAATCGCGGTGGGTAAAAAGTATTTAAACTTAGCGGATAACCGGCCAAGTGGAAAACAAAGTAAAAACAATTATAGTTTAAAAAAACTAAAAAAAAATATGCTTTTAGAGTTAATCAGACTAAAAAGTAAAAAATAAATTAATAGTTTAAAAAAAAACTAAAATACGCTTTTAGAGTTAATCAATCTAAAAAGTAAAAAATAATTGTTAACATAAGAATAAAATGACTGACGAGAAAATGAATGTCACTGTTCTAAAAGCGTGGGGTGCTTTGTATGACATTTTTAAACTAACTCTGCATTTCGGAATGAAACTAGTGAAAAATTATAACGATTGATATCGAGCACCCCCACGCTTTTAGAACAGTGACATTCATTTTCTCGTCAGTCATTTTATTCTTATGTTAACAATTATTTTTTACTTTTTAGATTGATTAACTCTAAAAGCGTATTTTTAGTTTTTTTTAAACTATTAATTTTTTTATTTGTTGCTAAAAAGATTTTGCATATAATTATAAGATGATCCAAACAATTTTGAGCATTTTAATGGATTATTTAAAATCGACTTATAGTTCTTTTTTTATCGATATATATATATATTATCTATATAGAATATTTTACATTAAATTGACTTCAGAGATTCAGATTCTCTGCCATCCTCTTTTTAGGCCTACCACTTCGACGACTGTTCGGTACAGCACCAGTTTCTTTAAATTCCATCATTAAATATCGCATCGTCATCTTAGTTGGATTACTTCTCGCTGTGAACTTCGTTCCAAAAATATTACTCACCGCAGCCTAAGGCGAAGTGGAGAAATAATGTTAGGCGGAGAAAATTCTTTCTTCTAATGATAACGACAAAATGGAAAAATGGCGTCTTATTAATAGAATTAAACTGAAAGCTGAGTATTGGAAGTATGGCTATTTGTAGAACATAAATTTAACTATAAGATGCAAATATGTGATTCCATCAATTAAAAAGTTATAAATTCATTGGTATATCTTTTTATTTTGGATAAAAGAAATGGCATGTCTTTCTATACTGTCTTTCAATAACCGTTACTGTTTAAATTACCGTAACGGAAAGAGAGAGAGAGAGAGAGAGAGAAGAATTACTGCAATAGGACAGAGAAATAAAAAAGAAATGTTGCAAAGGAAGAGAGAGAATATAAAGTGCACCAAGACGGACAGAAGAAAAGGCAAACAAGAAGGTGCCGCAAGAGAGAGAGAGCAAAACAAACAAGTGCTAAAGAGTAGTTTAGCTTAATTAAGCTTAGTTTAAGGAAAGTTTAGTTAATAAAAAAACAGAATGTATTACAGTTTTTTGTTGGCCATTCTAGTATCCCCGTAGTATAGACTTTAGTTAAAATTATTATAATACTTATGGTCATTAATTTTGACTCTCGTATTGGATGTATTTATTGAGCGTTGATATATTTCTGTGGTTATTGAACTTGTTTTTTTTTTCTTCTTCTTTTTTTAATATCGTTAACATGTATTGCTTCGTAATATAATATTACATAACTAATGAACTTGGAGTAGATAAGAGCTTATTTAATATAGAAAATTTATTCTAATACCCAGGAGATTATCTTCTACTGCTTGATTTAATCTTTGCTATTGAATATCTTCATGTTATATTAGTTATAGAATTCAGTTGATGTTTTTTTTAATATGGTGGAAAATATCTTCATGAATTGACTGTGGATGCTGAATATTGGAATATTCCTGCAGTTGTTATATTTGATTGACGTACTTGTAGTACAGTGATTAGCATCTTCCTTTTAACTTAGGAAATAAATTCTAAAACAGTCTAAACACTAAATGCTGTCTATTCCATAGATTCAACGATTTGTCATATCAGAATTAAACGTAATCATGGCCTTATATTATTCCTGTAACTAAAGTGAAAAAGCATTTTACAATTCATAATTAAAAGTTCGTCAGCAGATTTTATTTAAAAAAAAACTTGCACATCATTGATATTCTTGAGATTTATGAATAAGAGAAACACTTTGTGAAAGTATTTCTTGATATCTTTTTAAGCCAATACAAATCGAATTTGCTTTATCTTAATTAAAATGAAAGTAATCTTCAATTTGTTGACATTGATTTTAATTCAAGAGGCCTATTGACACTTTAGATAGCTACACGGAAAACTTATTTTCTTGAGTTCCTTGATAAAAAAAAAGTTAGCGGCATTCATTTAAGACAAAATGTGTTTTAGAGACGCACCAATAATGTAAGGGACAGGATGTTGTTGCTATGGTAACGTCTTGACAATGCAAAAAAAAAAAAATACAAACAGTGAAACCTGTAACAATGAAAAGTTTAGTTTTTATCTTAATTTGTTTACTTTCCGAAAACTACAGAAATTCAAATAAAAATTTTTTTTTGATGAATCTACGATTACATTGATATATTTTCTTATAAAATTAATATTACTATGCATTTTATGTAGAAATATAATTAAAATTTTAATTTCTGTGCTATCATTATATTCTTTTTCCTTTACGAGATTTTCATTTTATTTTTCAATACTTATTAACCTAGTATGCATTTAAAAAATGATCAACAGATAAGATTTAAAAAAAAAAAAAAAAAAGAAAAAATAAAAAAAAAACCCCCGCAAAATTTGAAATATCTGGCACATATGGATTGATTAAATATTAAATTAAATTAATGTTATTTTAAACACCTTTATGGTTATTTTGATAGGAATATATTTCGGCATTAAAAGCAGATTTGTCGACAACAATTAAATGAATAAAAAAACAGATACATTAATATAATGGCGAAATATAGCGATACTTTAATTCTAATTTGCTATTATCGTTGTATAATTTTTAATTAAAAATTACTATTAAAACTGCAAGTTTGTCATACAGGGCATTGATTTGATTTAAATTCATTTATAGCCGACAGAGAATTGATTTGACGCCAATATGATCGTAGGACCTGGCGATTTTTTTCGTCACCAAGTTCACGCCAAACTATGGATAGCGTCTCCAATTGAAATAAAACATAAATTATGCTATTTGGTCTTATGTATAAAATGAAAAAAAAAAAAAAATTCCTATTTTAAATCTTATCGATTTAAGGAATTAGCATTAAGGATGAACTCTGAATTTTTCATGCTAAATTAAATCATCGTGTATACATTTCTCAGAAACTATGAATGTCACAAGCGGGATATTTTTATGGAGGTTCTAGATGGAAATGTTTTATGCATTTTAACATCTCATTTTCCACTTTTTAAAACATACAGTTTAATAAATAAAAAAATTTAATTGCTGGTTATTTTATCTCGTCTGTTTTTCATTACTTTTAATTCCTCCAAAATACTTTTCTCTATAAATGACGAAATCTCACATTAAAATATGCAGAATTATGTTCTATCAAAAAAATTTTTAAGTTATACAATAATTTGGAAAAAAATTCAACATATATGTCTTGAGAAAAGTGGGTTTAAAGATTTTACATATATTTCTAAATCGTTAAATACACTGATATAATGCAAGATTTGCAAATTTCTGGTTCTCTAAATATTTATTGTGATGTACCATTGGAAAGATAAAATTCCTCACTATTTAATTCAATAATAAAATAAAATTCGATGATTTTTCACTCTTCGAGTATCTTTAAGTCTATTTCGTGTTAATTAATCAAATTTATTAAAATTTATGTCTGAAAATGTATTTATTAATTTATTTATTAATTTATTTATTTATGTATTTATTTAGTTTTACAGGCAGATAATTTATTTTCTATAGGAAAAAAAAAAAAAAAAGAATAATTTGCCCCTATATTAGCAGAAAGAATATTTTTTAATTTGTGCTAAATAGTAGTAATTGTCTTTAAATTAATATTACTATATTTTAATTTTTATTAATTTTTTTTTTAATATACTCTACTTTATAAAAAGTGAAAATTTTGTTGATGCAAGGAAATCTGCCAAAAAAGTTGCATGGCAACCTAAAAGCTACAGCATTTATTGTAAATAAATTATGGCAGAATAGCGGCCGTTGAGATTTGGCGTCTAGAAATATTTTAGCCAAAGTGCGCCAAGTAGCGGCTTGTGATTGTAAGGGAAGTGAATTGCAAACAGCACAAGAAACTTGGATTACCGCATTTGATGACTTATCGCATATTTGGAGCTACAAAAAAGTCGCCAAATCCCACAGGCCCCTATTTTGCGATTTGGCCTAAAGCATTAGCTATCACTTATTAATTCAGGAAATTTCTTCCTTTAATCAACAAGATATATCCCAAAGTGGAGAGTTAATTTAGTTGTTAAGGCCAATTTAGTTGTTTTTGTTGATTTGATCATAAAACAGTTTTTTTTTTAAAGATAACTATTTGTTTATTTGTACACGAGGAATGAAAATATTCATTCATACATATAATTTTTATTTTATTTTTTTTATGTCCATTTTTCTTTGGATTTCTCAGCAATAACTGAAAGATATATTATCCAAAAATCATACGAGAAACGATTTCTAGTTTATATCAAATTATCAACCATGAAATAATGTTATGAAGAATAGCATATATAAAATATTTAAGAAAATATTTTTTCTTATTTCATTCTAAAAACTTTTAACTAAATCCCGAATTTAATAAAATATTTGTATAGTTTCTATCTTTGAGAAAAAAAATATTTAATACGAAACATACTGTATACAATTATTATTATTATTTCACACACACACACACACAAATTTATAGAAACTAGATTAGAATAAGCAATAGTAAATCTTTGTCATAGATAGGTCAAAAGATAAATGATTTCGATGAAAAATACTTGAATTAATTGAAATAATGTTAAAATATCTTTTACTGGTTTTGATTTGACATAACTTAGTATTTTGGAATCGATAACTTGCACTATTACGTAAAATTAGGTTCTGAATAAATGTAAAAGAGCAGAACAAAAATACAGTTTATGTGAATAATCACATGGTAAAAATTAAAATATCTGACTGGGGATTGTGTTGTTTGTTGTTTCTTATCTCACTTGGCTGGCCAAGCCCACGAGCCCATACATACTCATGATTGAAGGGGAAGGAAGCAGATTCTGTTGTGATGGAGCACCCGTAGGTAGAAGTCTGATTTTGGCTCCGTGACGCTCTTACAGTCATAGGAGACTGGGACCTACGGCTTAAAGTGGATTCCGAACCACTACAAACATCCATGACACCGCCGGGATTCGAACCCGAAACCTGTGGCACCGAGCGCCAGACACTCGGCCATTCAGGTCCCAAATTTGCCAACGGCACGCGGTGTTCCCAGGTAGTCACCCACCCAAGTACTGACCGCGCCCAATGATGCTTGACTTCGGTGATCTAACGAGAACTGGTATATTCAGCATGGTATGCCGTTGGCTATAACATTTGGAAAGTTTTCCCGCTGGAATTTCATAAAAGTCAATTTTATAAGACCATCTGAAAATACTTTTTTTAATTTATTGCTAACAAAAATTGACACATCTTTTTGGGGAAGAGAAAAATAAACAATCTTCTGTACTGAAAGAAAGACACATAATGAGGTGAAATATGGAAGGAAGACAGACTTCAATAACAGTTGACAAAATGCGACACACTTCCCTTACCTGTATGCGCTATTGGATGAAAAGGGGCTGGAATAAAGTTATTTAATGAGAATTAAAAAATGTTTACAGAACGCCAAATTGATAACGAACTGTGATATTGATGAAGATTTTCATCGGTCCATCAAACGTGAAGATTGCAAATTGTTGGGAAAATATGCTCTCTTTTATTTTCACCATAGTTTGTTAAAATTTTCACCTTAGTTCGCGTCACCATAAATCGTTAATATTAAATAAAAGATACCTTTTTCATGATTTTCATTATCTTAAATTTAGAACATATTTTTAAAAAATATAATTGTGCCATTCAAAAGGATCCCTAAAACTTGAAAACTTTTTTTTTTTTAATTTTACTCTATGTTACAGAACTTGATTGATGTATAATATGTCAAAGGTTTGGCTTGGTTTGTTGCTCTATGGTCATTTTGTGCGCACTTTGGACTAATTAAATCGTGACCTATAGTTTAAAGTGGATTCCGAACCACTAACAAATTTTTCTGCCACCACTGGGATTCGAATCTGAACCCTGTGGGATAAAAGGCCAGAGCGTTACCCAATTTTCCATCAGGTCGCAGGTACGTCAACGAGCAAACACGAATCAACCAAAAAATTATAAGCTGCGGATTATATGTTTTGCATTATACTACCTGCAGATTACACAATGTGTATTATATACCTGCAGATTACACGTTGTGCATTGTAAAACTGAGAGATTACACGTTGTGTATTATATATGCGCAGATTACTCTTTGTACACGTTGTGTATTTTATATGCGCCGCAGATTACTCTTTGTGCGTTATAAAGCTATAAATCATAAGTTGTGCATTATAAAGCTATAAATTATAAGTTGTGCATTATAACGCTATGAATTATAAGTTGTGTATTATCTACGTGCGGATTACACGTTATGCATTATATATCTGAGGATTCCACGTAGTGTATTACATACCTGCAAATTATACGTTAATTTAGATAAATATTATATAAAAGATTGCATACTTTAGTTAATTATTGTATAAGAGGTTACATACTTTAGTTAATTATTATATAAGAGGTTACATACTTTAGTTAATTATTATATGCGAGGTCATTTAATTTTTTCTGTCCGTAAATCACACCTGCTGGTTATGCAGAGCAATATATTATAGTCAAGAAATTACAATGATTCTAATTTTAAATTTATTATTAAAAGTTAGAAATAAAAATCTCACTACCATTATATATTAAGTAACATTATTTTTTGTAAATTTTTTCACTTCTCTGAATGTATGAACACTTGAAAATTCTCTTTAGCACATTTTATATGCATTAAACTCACCGAAAATTTACTTTCTTATATAACGAATAGTGATAAAATCATAAGCAAATTATTAATCAGTTATTTATATGATATCAGAGGAAGAGAATTTAAAAAAAAAAAATATTTTCCATCGGCATCTAATCAGATTCTTTTTCGCAAGGATCACTTTCACAATAAATACTATTGATGCTTTTATAACAATGGAATGTTATCGGATTTGTTAGTAAACCACTTCATTTGCTCTCAAAGCATCCTTATTCGTGAAACGTATAAAAAGGTGATCAAATCTTAAAAATTCAAATTGTGTCCTTTCTAGACGATCAGGTGTTCGTAAACCAAGCTCAACAATGAAAGTCACTGGGTAAGTTTTTAGCTTTCTTTAATCCATCCCGTAGCCCAACTATCCGATTTAAACTCAGATAGCAGAATACAATTTTAAAGTCGCCCTGTTATCCTTTTTAATCCTACTGTGTCCTACCAATTTTTGTCTTCCTATTATCCTAAATAAGTTGTCACTCCTTCCACTTGAAAGCAGAATGTTATTGAAATGTTTTCTTAGTATATGTGTCCCTGAAATGTCTCTGTGTGCTTGGGATAATTTTTCTGACTCACTCCTGGGGGCACATTTTACTATATTCTATTATGTTAAATCTAATGTACAGAAACTAACAGTTGAGAACTATAGATTACGAAGGTATCTAGAAATTGCAGAATAGAACGTTGAATTAAACTCGTAGTCTGTTATTTTCTATCTCTGCCAAGACACCCACACTTCGATGAGCTAAAAGTTTGGCGTGCGAGCAATTTTTCAAATGCCAGTGGATTGACGCAACTATTTCTTCCAGACCTCTTAAGCCAGTGTTTGTTTATCAAACTAGGAGAGCGTGTTTCTGAATCTGAGGCGATATGTCTTGTTTCTATGGAAGAATTCAATTGTAGGTCAGAAAATCCTCTCTCCCCACTGGATTTAACCCGGAGGGGGGTGCAAACCAAATAGACTCTTGTGAATAGGTGGTCCAAAGTACTGCGACCGGCAGTGTAGGATAGAATTAAGTGTCTTTTGCACTTTTATGTAAAATACTAATTGATATCACTTCTCTTAAAAATTATATGCTTTTTTTTAAAAATGTTTTATTGTTTTAAAGATAATAAGTATTTATTGCGTAATCATTATTTTTCTTATTCGTTTATTTATTTTTTATTTTAATCATTTATTTGTAACTTTTAATGAACTAAACTTACACTCATTATCATCACAATACCACATAGCATTTACAGATAAAATTTAACTTTTAAATACTTAAATTTATGCAACGATTATTTTTTTTATTATTGATTTTATGGCATTTATTTTACTTTTGAGACATCGTATAAAATTGATATGAAATAGGATAATTACATAAAATTAATCACATAAATTCTTTCTTGTTATTTGTTAAATATTTTTCCTCTGCAAAATAGTGCTACATTTTAAAGCAGCTGAAATTTTTACGAGCTGATTTCTTTAGTTATTGTTGACAAATTTACTGCAAGTCACTTTATGAAAATTAATCTTTTCTACATTTATAGTTAGTATTTAACTACATTTATAGTTAGTATTATTCTCAATGGTATGTTTTAAGTTGAAGACAAATAGAAGAAATGAGAAAAAAAACTTTGGAACCTATTAGGAAACTTTGGAATTTTAATCGACAAATCGCTTTCTAATGGAATTAAATTTCCTAATTTTGTATAAATAATGCATCAAATCTAATTATTTATTAGTCGTAACATGTCAAAAGTGTATTAATAATGTGTCCCTGTGTGGGCGACTCTCTTGTACTTGACACCCTCAGAACCTTTCGATTTGATCTATTAGTTTATATTGTTAGAAAAATTTAATTAATGTTACCTCAAAATTCTAATACAGTGTCTTGATATTTATTTGAGTACATTTATTAATTTGTATGCAACATATTTGAAAAAGCTCTTGAAGTTTCTTTAAATAATTCAATTTTTTCTTAATAAATTGTTTATTTATTCGAATTTTTTAATCTTACCTAAATTATTCCATAAATTAGTTAATCTACCTACTTATCTAATCTACCTATTCTATTATCATGTGTAAACATCATGTTGCTATGAGATTTTAGGTATCACCAAAAATGTGAAATTAAAAGCTTTGGAAAAAAATGAAGAAATATAGCCTCTTAATATAACCTTATAGCTTCTTAAACAATTGAAAAACTGATATATATATATATACACTCAAGAGCCAAAACATTATGACCACCTGTCAATAACGAGTTGGCCCGCCTTTGGCGCGCAACACAGCTTCAACCCGCCTTGGCATGGATTAATACCACCACTTAATACCAGTTGAATACTACTTCCACCTGATCACGTGCCTTCCACGTCATCCAGGCGAGTTCATTGCAAAATGTAGGGGTGGTCATAATGTTTCGGCTCTTGAGTGTATATTCAATATTTATTCCGATCCACATCCCAGGTGTCATTGAAAATGTAAAGTTGTGTTTTAGAGCTTAAAACCTCTCCAATAATACAGAAGTAATCATTGAAAATCTTGAGCAATTTTTATTTCATGTACTTTGAGGAATTTAATAAAACATTAGCTATCAAAAATGCAACGGAAAAAAATTACGTCAATGTCTATTGTTATATTTTGAGTATTTGTTTGTTATTGAATCTTTATTAAAGTACATACAAGCACAATCTCACATTATTCATTTTCACGTCAATAAAAGAATAACTATAGAATAGAATACGACATAAATACGTCAGTTTATTTAAATTTTTAAAAAAATTATATCAAAAACATTTGAATAGTTCGACCAAGTATTAACGTGAAATGTTTCAGGTAATAATTACTTAATTACATACTTATATTAATGTTGCCTTTTCTTTCTTTCAGAATGTTGTTGGTTGTTTTGTTGGTGGGTCTCTCTTCGGCATTTCCAGGTAAAGGTGTTTAAAAGTGTTCTTGTTCGAAAGTTTTGCACATATTATTTATTGAATAGCAAAATATAACTTTTTTCAATTTCAAAAACGGAATAAATTTTAAGTGATTGAAAACTTTCGACATGTACTGAAGATAAAAAAAAATTTGCTCACACACACACACTCACACACACACATATATATATATATATTATTCAAATCGAATTAATATATATAAACATAAACATGACACGCCAACGTAAGAGACAAAAGAGGATTGAGATGGAAGTACAGCCATTTTGCACACTCACATAAATGAGCAGTATTCGCTGAAGCGATAAGCAGTGTGTTATAAAACTCAGGGTGTTATAATTTTTTGGGGGGGGGATGGGGGGGGTGGCTTTATAAGTTGACATTTTAATAAATTTCTTTTGGATTTTAAAGATTTCCTGATAACATATTTCCCACTCTGTTCATGTATATTTTGTATAAATTGTATTTATTTTTTTATCTGCCAGTCTAGCTATTGCCGTTCAACATTTTGCTATTTTTGTTTTGTCTAATAATTTTCAGTTTAATTGCTGTGATTTTGCACACTTGGGACCTAGAAAAAGAAATTTTTTTTTCTTGAGAAGTCGTGAGGGGCACTTCAGGGTTGTTGCATAATCATACTATCGTTTGGTTTTACACGTACAAAATGCTTCCACTTCATTGTCAATCTATTTTTGTGTTTTGTTCTTTATAGCTATCTATCTATACATATATCTCAACTTCACTTTATTTTGTCTTAAAATCTAAAAAAAAATCTTTAAATATTGTCTACCAAAGCATAGTAGTGAGACAACTATTAATAACTACTTTTAATTAGAGATTTTAAAAATTAGGTTATGAAATTTTTTATTCAATTCTAGTCAATTTATTATTGGAGAGTCGCAGTGCGCTTTAAATTGTGTAATTGATATTAAATTACCGGAAATCTTATTTAGTTCACTTTCTCCCTCCAGATGGTCTGATGTCAACCGCACCAGACATGATGAAGCCGGAGTACGTGGCCTTGCATAGAAATCTGGAGTCCATGGGCATCGAGATGTGTCCTGACAAGCTCCACCTGTGTCCTGCTACCACCGACTGCTGCAAAACGGACGATGGCAAGTGGGACTGCTGCCCTAAGGCCGCTGCCATTGAAGGTATATTGAGGAATAAATTTTTCCTTCACTTGACAGTTAGCTAAATTTTTCTCCTATTTTTACTGGCTCTTCGGGGAATATCTTTCGATTTGTATAACGGAACCTACAAAATATATTTTTACAAAACAAAAGTGTTTGGCCCAATATGCTTAATAATTAATACATTTATGCACTTAGTACTTATAAGACATTAAATTGAAAATGATATTTATTACTTAGTTTATAAAGGATTATGCAAGAATATTTGTCAGTTAAAATTACTTAAGAATATTATCAATTAAATTTTCTTTTAGTTAACTTCTAATGATATTTGTCCGTGTCTTTCCAGCCCAGTGCTGCATCCAGTCGGGATTCAAGAGAGTCTGCTGCATAGGCAACGTTCCCAGGTGCCGCTGGGACGGCTGCTACTTCGGATGAGTGCGCTGTGCTTCTTCCCTTTCCACCGCTCCACCAGGGAGTGTGCCACAATTCTACAGTTCCTAGTGTTCTTGTAATTTCTTCTTATGTAAATGCCTTGATATTCATATGCCTTAATAAAAAGATTTGAATATGATTTCATTTCTTTATGAGTTTTTTTAATTTTACATAGAAATGAGCATCATTAAATGCTACTTTGATATACTGAGGCCTGGTAGATAGAACATTGGATTTCTAAATGCGGGATTTAGATTCGAAATTCGACAAGTAAAGCCAAGCAGAAATCATATGGGTCTAATCTAGAAAAAGGCACGTTAATTCTATAGGACGGAAAGTCTTTCTGCCTATTAGAAAGATGAGAGAATTATCCATAAATCGTCTATTGAAGCTTTTGTTTCCAACTGTAGGGGAACATTGAAAGTGTTTTATAGCACACTCTTTAGCAGAGCATCTTTGTTAACACTGAATCAGCTACAAATCTGCCATGCGAATGACTCCAGCATAGCACCAAACTCCAGAAAACCATAACAAATTCTCAATTTGTTTTTAATAACTTAATAATAACAAAAATATTTAACACATTCTTTTGTGAATCTTATTTATATATATTTAAAGATATACGTTTTTAATCCCATTTAAAATCATATTCTCCATATTGTAAGAATATTTTAAAAAATCATTTGATATTTTCACGTTTGAATCGGAAATGTAATAAAAAATTTTACCCACATCATATGAGGACGAACAGGTATAGTTAATTTCATTCTGTTAAATTAATTTTTAGGATATTCTAATGAAAAATAAGAAAGTACTTCGATAATTGTGTACTTAATTATAATAATCTAAAAATTAAGTTCAGAAAAATTAAGTGCATGAAAATCACGGGAGCAAACGATGACATGATATTAAGTACATAAATTCAAAAATCTGTATCATTTCTTCTGAGAATCGCTGAAAAATTTCTTTCATTATATTAAGTTAGAATTTTTTTTTTTTTAATAATTTTTCTGAGAACTCGACTCACCAACTTGTATCTGAAAAGGCCGGTGTACTTTGTCCACATGAGAGAAGTTTCCCACACTAATTCATGATAAAAAAATTTTTCAACAAACAAAGGAAATATTCGAGATATTTTCTTAACATTACTAATTTTAATTTTTTAAATTTTTTAATAATTGACTCGAATCAACCAACTGGATAAGAAATCAAAAGGCATATAAATAGATTATTATCTTTCTGTTACCGTACACGATACCCACGTTTCTCACTTGAAACTCCCTCAGCAACTCTTAACCAATTGAGATTCCCTTCTTCCAGCTAAGCCACTTCCACCTCTTAAATTGAAGCAATCGATTGACGCTGAGTACGGGTTCAAAAGATGGTACAAATTTCCTTCGAAATAATACTGCTATTCTTGTTTAAAATAAAAATATCGATTATATTGCTTCTATGCTTCAAAATTATATTTATCTTCTTGAAAATTAGTTAACTGACTGGCGTATCATACTCAATGTTACTAAAAATGAAGCTGTTCTCTATACTTGGAAACGTCCTAATATTACTATTTTTAACACTCCTGTAACTTGGTCAAACGAAGCAAAATACCTTGGAGTCATACTTGACAAGCATCATACCTATCATTCCCACGTCAATTATATCAAAAATAAATTCAATATGGCTGTTAAAAAACTCTATCCTCTTATCTCTCGCAATAGTCATACCAACATTGATACTAAAATTCTTATCTATATGGTCTACATGCGTCCCATTATAACATGTATTTCAGTCCAATATGGGGATCGGCTTACAAATCTAGAATCAAAGATATTCAAACTCTTGAAAATAAAGTATTACGCATGGCAGTTGATGCACCGTGGTTTGTCAGAAATAAAGATATTCCCGCAGCTCTGAATATTTCTTCAGTTAAAAATTTTATTCACAAACTCACAACTAATTTTTATAATAACTAATAATAATAATAATAATAATAGTTATAATTCCTAATAATCTTAATACTCTGCTCAAACGCCTTCCTGATTATGACATTACTCTTCCCATCAATAATAAACGTCCGCGTGCTCCACTGAACATTTTAACTAAATAATATTTTTATCAGCTCTCTCTCTATTTGTTATTTTATATATCCTAAAATTGTTTTTAAATTTCTAATTTTTCTTTTTTTTCATCTGAGCAAGCCATATTTCTCTTACAATATCATCCTCAATGTTAATCATCCGGATAGAAGTGCATGGCAGCTAACGCTCCCAATTTACTCGTTAATGTCAAACTGGCTGTCTTCGAAATAATGAGAGAATGTTCCAAGTTTAAATTTCATAACCATAAAATTCGACTACAAGGTAACATTAAAAAAATTAATTAAAATTACGAATTATGTTATTAAAACTTGGCGACGTTCTAGGAACCCCGAAGATCTTCGTATTTTCTACAAAAATTAAAATGATTTGAAGACTGTAGACTAACTCCTTGAAGGATGGGGTTACCTAAAACATCTGCTCTTTGGAAACTATATCATGCCATTCTGCCATTAACAGGTACAAGCTTCTTTTTAGTGTTAATTTCTCAGGAAAAAACCGGAGTTATTGGCTATAGCCTTAAGAAACAATTCGAACCAACTCACAATTTAGAGAATCGAGCTGTCTAATACTATTAATACAGTCGTGACCGAGTTTCTCTATATACGGCATGACAATGATCTTCAGCCCGTTGTCATTTTTGAAATCACAAAAAAAGGGGGAAAAAACATAAATACACATACACAAAACAACTATAAAGATTTGTTTGGCTGTCATTATATTCCTCGAAAAAATGTCCATGGTGTTGTGTAAGATTTTACTGTACAACATTTCCGTTCATGGATCTGATTTTTAAAGGCTACGTACTAATTTGTTTTGATTTCTTACAACTTTCTTCAAAAGCAATGTCTTTTCATTAATTTAATTTTATAAAGAAAACTGAGAATGTCTCCTTTATAAAATTTAATTACAGAATTCGCATGATAAAGCATTTAATTAAAGAAATCGAGTTTCAATGATATTCTGTAATTTTCTTCCAAAAATAAATTAAGCCTCAGTGTTTTCATTGGTACTTCTAATACAGCTTTGTGCATTTTAATACATTATTTAAAACCGTCGAAGAGATTTCAGGTTCTTTAAGATTTTCAGCAATCCCCTATTCTACTTTACGCCTGTCACATCGTCAGAAAATTCATGGCAAGAAAACACGTTTTGTAATTGAACACAAATGAGTGTTCAATAAAAAGAAGAATGCTAGCTTAGCTCAATGAAAGCTTAGTGAATGGAAAACAGAATGTATTTTATTTTTTGGTTGGCTGTTCTAGTATCCCTGCAATATAGACTTTAGTTAAGATTATTATAATACAGCCATTGATTTTTGTATTGGATGTGTTTATTGAGCGTTGGTACATTTCTGTGGCCATTTAACTTGAAGTATGTTTTGTAATATCGTGACTAACTACTATTATTAATATTAAATGATGACAAATGGACTTGGACTAGATAAGAGCTTATCTAATAGAGAACATCTATTTTAATAGTGTGGAGGTTATCTTCTACTGCTTGATTTGGTCTTGGTTATTGAACATCATCAATTTACTTAAGTTATGAAATTAAATTGATGATTTTGTAATAAGGGGAAAAATTTCTTTATAAATTGACAGTGAGTACTGAATATTGGAATATTCCTACAGATATTATATCTGGTTGATGTACTTGTAATACAGTGATTATCATTTGCTTTATAACTTGGGAAACAAACATTAAAAATGTCTAATCACTAAATGCTGTCTAATCTATGCATTTAATGATTTGTCATATCATAGAATCGCACGTAAACATGGCCTCATATTATTCCTCTAATTAAAGTGAGAAAAACATTTTACAATCGATAATTTAAAATTCGTCAGTAGATTCTATTTAAAAAATTGTACATCGATGATATCCTTGGAAATTACGAGTAAGAAACAACATTTTGTGAAAGTAATTCTTGACTTTTTAAACTGATACAAATCATTTTGCTTTATCTTAATTAAAATGAAAGTTATCTTCGATTTGTTGACATTGAATTTTTTCAAGAGGCTTATTGGCACTTAGCTACACGGAACACTTTTTTATTTAGTTCCTTGATAAGAAAAGTGTTCGGCAGTCATCTAAGTCGGAATGTGTTTTAGAGAAGCACCAAGAGAGCAAGGAACAAGAAAGTTGTTACCATGGAAACTTCTTGACTATATAAATAAAATACAAACAATGAAACCAGTAACAATGAAAAATTCAGCTTTTATCTTAATTTGTTTATTTGCTGAAAACTAACAAAATTTCCAATAAAGTTATTTTAAGTAAAAATTAAAAAAAATTTGATGAATCTACAATTGCATTGATATATTTTCTGATAAAATCAATAATCAATCATTTTACATAGAAATATAATTAAAAATTTAAATTCTGTATTTTCATTATATTCTTTTTGATTTGCAAGATTTTCACCACTTTTTTTTCAATACTTATTAGCCTATTATGCATTTAAAAACTTATCATTTCATTAAAAAAAAATACACAATATTGTCAATGTCTCGAGCACATGCAATGATTAATTGTTAAATTAAATTAATGTTATTTTAATCATGTTTGATGATATTTTGACACGAATGTATTTCGCCATTTTGGAAAACGCAGATTTGGAGACAATTAAATGAATAAAAAAAGGGATACATTAATATAGTGGAAAATAAAAGGATACATTGATATAATGGAAAATATAAGGATACATTATTTTCAATTTGTAATTATCGTTGTATCATTTTAATTAACAAATTATTATTAAAGCTGGGAGCTTTTCTTACAGAGAATTGATTTGATTTGAATTCATTTACATCTAACCGAGAAATGATTTTTCGCCAATATAATCGAAGGATTTGGCGATTTATCTTTTCCATGCTAAATTCATCATTCCATGCCTATAATTCCATTTCCATGCTAAATTAATCATTCACACTTTTCTCAGAAACTGAAAGTTACAAATATGAAATTTTTATGGAGGCTAGAAGGAGATGTTTTGTGCATTTTAACACATCGTCTTCTTATTTTTAAAGCATGAAATTTAAAAATTTTTTTTTTTAACTGATAGTAACATTACCTCTTCTATATTTCATTATAATTAATCATTCCAAAAAATTTTTCTTTGTAAAGGAATAAATATGCAGATTTATGTTCTGTCATAAAAATTTTAAATTATGAAATAAAGTGAGATAAAAAATACTAATTTAACAAACATGTTCTTAGAAAAGTATGTTTTAAGATTCTACATACATTTATTTCTAAGCCATTAAAATGCACTGAAAAAATACACATCATTTACGAATTTCTGCTTCTCTAAATAATTATTGTGAAGTATTGGAAAGATAAAATTCTTCATTTATAAATTCAATAATAAAATAAAAATAGATGATTTCAATTTTTCGAATATCTTTAAGTTTGCTTCGTATTAATTAATCCAATTTATTAATATTTATGCCAAAAAATGTAGATATTAATTTATTAATTTTAGTTTTACAAGCAGATAATTTATTTCTAGGAAAAAAACCAGCTGGAATGCTTTGCCGCCAAATCAGCTAAAAGTATATTTTTAAATTTGTATTAAATTGCATTTAACTTTTTCTTTTGTACTCTATTTTAATTTTTTATAAAATGTTTTTTTAATACTCTATTTAAAAAAAAAAAGAAGTGAAAATTTTGTTAGTTCTTGCAAAAAAAATCTGCTTTCTAACTTAAAAGCTACAGAATTTATTGTAAAGAAATCATAGCAAAATTGCAGAATAAGGGCCGTTGAGATTTGGGGTCAAGAAATTTTTTCGCCAAAGTGCACCAAGTAACGGGTTGCGATTGCAAGAGAAGTGAATTGCAAACAATACAAGAAACATGGGTAACCACATTTGGTGGTGTTTTTAAAATTTGTATTAAATAGTAGTTTTTGCTTTTAAATTTTTTTACTCGATTGTAATTTTTATTAAAATGTTTTTTAAATACTTTACTTAAAAAAATGCACAAGGAATGAAAATAATCATTCATACATTCAATATTTATTTTATTTTTTAAAAAAAAACTATGATTATAATAAAGCCAATTTTTCTTTGGATTTTTTTTTCTCAGCAAAAATTGAAAGATATACACTCAAGAACCAAAACATTATGACCACCCCTACATTTTGCAATGAACTCGCCTGGATGACATGGAAGGCACGTGATCAGGTGGAAGGGGCATTTAACTGCTGCTGGAGAGTCTGAAGAATCATTCTTTCACTTACTTCTGTGTGTGATGGAAAAGGCTGCGGATCTAAGCGACTTTGATAGAGGGCAGATTGTAATGGCTCGGAACAAGTATTTCCGAAACTGCACGACTCGTGGGTTGTTCGCGATCTACAGTTGTTAGTACTTATGCAAAGTGGATGAATGACGGTGAAACCAGCAGTAGACGACATGGTGTTGGACGTCCACACGCTATCAAAGAAAAAGGTCGTCGGAGACTGTCTCGCATGGTGAAGCAAAACCGGAGCCAGACAGTGGCTCAGCTGACAGCCCAATACAATGCTGGGCCAAGTAGAATAGTATCGGAGCACACTGTTCAGCGGACACTGTTCGATATGGGGCTACGCAGCAAACGTCAAACGTCAAAAAAGTCAATTTTCTAAAACAAATATCTAAAAATACTTTATTTTTTGACAACAAAAATCGACACATCCTTCTGCTAGAGAAAAATAAATGATCTTCTGAAAAAAAAAAAAACAGATTAAGAAAAGAAAGACGAAAAGATAAAAATCTTTCTTTAAGAAAGATTCTTAAAGAAAGACGCAGGGCAACGGGCGTACCTGATACGGAGTTCCTAGGTGATTTTAAGAACCACGAAAACCTCCACATCTTAAAGTAGTTAAAAATTTGCACCAAATGCAGTTGCTTAAATTGTAGAGTAGTAATAAAAAAGAAAAATAAAGAATTTAAGAAAAATATCTCTTGCTTCAGAACAATTAAAGCAAGAGACCGAAAAAGCTAAAGCTATAGGTACAATTAAGAGTCCGTTGACGATGCCCCCCAAATAAATAAAATAATTAAAAGTCAACATAAAGTAAAAACAAGCTATAGAATAAATTAAAACTATTAACAATTAAAAAGTTAAAGATCAGATAGCTATTGTTTAGATTAAGGTTTCGTTGTAGATTTTCGGAGTGCATTGGTAGCGCAGCGACCATAAACCTCCATCCTTGTAAAAATAGGGTTCTTGTCGATTTATCTAAGCCCATTGCCAGTGTGAAAAAATGTTAAATTTATAGAAAAAGTAGATAATTGAATAAAAATTACAAATAAATAAACTGATAAAAAAAATAATAAAAAAAAAAATACAGAAGGATAGGAATTAAAATTACAAATGACAGCATACTGAAGTAAAAAAGAAAAGTTAATAAAAAACTGAGCACCGCCGTAATGAAAATCAGTCATCCCTTGCAGTATAGAAGAAAGCATTGGTCCTTCAGAAAGAGGAAATAGTGATTTTAACTATTGATATTTAAAACAGATCCCGGTCTTTTGCGGTTTTTGGGGAGAGAAATATCATAGCTGTAATTTTGAAGATCTTTAGATTAAGGTGCACATCGTAGCAATTAATTCAAATTTAAAAGCCAAAAATTGCAGCTCAGATTCGCTTGAAATGATTAACGTAGCAAGACTCAAGCCACACCGGTAGAATCCATCGCCAAGGAATAAATTCCCCGACGTTTCTTCAGTGCCGGAAAAGACTCCCAGTGCGCATCATAGATTGCTCTGGGCCTTTTTATCGAGCTGGCCACTCCTGGATGGTATAAAGTAAAGAAAGACGCATAACTGTGGTGAATGATGGAAAGAACACGGACTTCCATCCAAGTTGACAAACAGCGATACACTTCCCTTACCTATGTGCTCAATTGGATGTATAGGACCTGGAATAAAGCTGTATAATGAGAATTAAAAATGATTTATGGAACTCCAAATTGATCATGAATTGAAATATTGATGAAGATTTTCATCTGTGTAGCAAACGTGAAGATTGCAAATTGTTGGAAAGATATGTCCACTTGGATTTTCACCGTAGTTTCTTAAATGAATGCCTTTTTCCGATTTCCATTATCTTAAATTTATGGCATATTTTTTAAATATAATTGTGTCATCTAGAACGATCCTTAAAACTTAAAAACTTTTTTTTTAAATTTTATCCTATGATATGGGATTAGACTGAAATGGTAAATCAAAGAGCAGACACGAATCTACCAAAGATTATTTGCTGCAAGTTATAAGTTGTTTATTATATACCAGTTAATAAACGTTGTAAAACCAGTTGTTTATTATATTTATTATAGAGCTGCGGATTACACTTTGTGCATTATAAACATGCGGAATACAAATTGTACATTATAAATCTGCAATTACACGGTGTGTATAATAAATCCGCGAATTATTAGTCGTTCATTACATACCTGCGGATTAGTCGTTGTGCATTATATACCTGCGGATTGCACGTTGTGCATTATATACCCGCAAATAATTAGTTGTGCATTACATACCTGCAGATTGCTCGTTGTGCATTATATACCCGTGGATTACGTTAAGCATTATACATCTGCGGTTTACACGTTGCGCATTACATACCTGCGGATTGTACGTTGTGCATTCTATTGCTGCGGATTGCACACTGGGTATTATATTGCTGCGGATTACAAATAGCATATTGCATACCTGCGAATTAAACGTTAGTTTGATTAATTATTATATACGAGGTTCCATATATTAGTTAATTATTATATATAATGTCTTTTAATTTTTTCGGGCCGAAAATCACATCAGCTGGTTATACACCATTATATATTTTAGGCAGGAAATTATAATGATTCGAATTTTAAATCTATTATTAAAATTTAGAATAAAAATCTTACTATCATTATGCATTAATTAATATTATTTTTTGTAAATTTTGTCACTTCACTGAATGCATAAACACTTGAAAAATGTCTTTAGCATATTTTATGCGTATTAAATTTACCCAAAGATTAGAAAATACTCTTTATACAACATACACTGATAAAATCGTAAAAAATTAGTAATTTGTTATTTATGTGATATATGATGACGCGAATTTCTTTTAAAAAATATTTGGATATTCTTTCCACGGACAACCAATCAGATTCGTTTTCGGAAGGATTACTTTCACAACAAATACAATCGATGAGTTTTTTAACAATGGAATGTTATCGGGTTTATTAGCTAACTACTTCATCTGTTCTCAAGCATCCTCATCCGTGAAACGTATAAAAGGTAATCAATTCTTAAAAATTCATATTGTGTCCTTTCTAGACGATCCGAAAACAAAGCTCAACAATGAAAACCACTGGGTAAGTTTTTAGCTTTCTTTAACCCATCCTATAGCCCAATTATCCTATTTAAACTCAGGTGACAATTTACAAACGCTCTATTATCATTTTTATCCTATTGAATTCTACCAATTATTGTCTTCCTATTATCCTAAACAAATGGTCACCCCTTCCTGGGGAAAGCAGAGTGGTATTGAAGTTTTTCCTTTGAAACTGGCCTTAAAATGTCTGGATGAGCTTCAGATAATTTTTCTGACCCACTCCTGGTGGTATATTTTTCTGTATTCTATTACATTAAGAAATCTAATGTATAGTAACTAACGGTTGAAAACAATAGGTTACGGAGGCATGTAGAAATTGTAGAATGGAACGCTGAAATAAACTCTTAACTTGATATTTACTTTTTCTGCCAGGGACACCCGCACTTCGTTGAGCGAAAATTTTGGTGTAGGAGCAATTTTTCAAATATTAAAGGATCGACGCCACCATCTCGTACAGGCTACTTAAAGCCAGTATTTGTTTATTAAACTAAGAGAGTGTGTTTTCAAATCTGAGCCGACATGACTTGTTTCTACGCCAGAGTTAAAGTTGTAGGCCAGAAAGACCCACCACTGGGTCCAACAGGAGGGTGCAAATCTATCAGATGCCAACCTTGCGAGTGTGTGCCAAAATTGCAAAGGCAGTTTAGGACGGAAAGAATGTCGTCCGCTCCATTATGCAAAAATATTAATTGACACCCCCTTCTTCAAAAAAGTACCATATACATTCTATGTTATTTTGCATATATTTTATTGTTTTATTAAATACAAAAAAAGAAATATTCATTACATAATTATTAATTTATTTCTCCGGCTTTTACTGAACTAAATGCATACTCAATATCATATAGTATTTCAAAAGTAGATTTATTTAAAATTTAGATTTTAAATGTTTACATTTTTGTAAGGATTATTTTTTTATTACTGATTATAGGGCATTTATCTCTCTTGTTAAATAAATAAGTAAATAAATAAATATATATATATATATAATTGCCTTAAAGTATGATAATCATATAATATTTAAATTTCTTATTTGTTATTAGGTAAATATTATTCTACTTCAAAATAATCCTACATTTTAAAGCACGGTATGACTTGATTTCTTTAGTTATTGTTGATAAATTTACTACACGTCACATTGTGAAAATTAATCTTTTCCTTCTAATTACATTTATAGTTAGTGTTATTGTCAAAGGTATTTATTTAAATTTGAGAATAAATTCGTCAAATGAGAAAAACAATGCGTTTGAACTCACAATTTTAATTGATAAATGGCACTTCAACAAATTATTGTTTTTTTAATGAAATTAAATTTTCTAATTTTATATAAATAATTTATCAAATCGAATTAATTATTAATCGTAACATGACAAAAATGCATTAATAATTTCTCACCATTTGGACGACTCTCTTGTATTAAAGTTTTCTTAAAAAATTTTGTATCTTCTTAGTAAATTGTATACTTATTCGAATTATTGAATCTTTCACAATTTATTCCACAAATTAGTTCATCTTATTATATATTATTGTCATATGTAAGCATGATGTTGCCTTGAGTTCTGAGATACCACCGATAATGTGAATTTAAATTTTTGAAAAACATGATAAAATGTCTGTTTTTCAGAGCTTAAATGATAGAAAACTCTAAATCTTTTTTAAAAAAACTAACGAAATAGTGATTCCACGTATTTAGATGTATATATTAATATTTATATTATCTATATCCGCGGTATCGCTGATAATGTAAAGCTGTGTTTCAGAGCTTAAAATCTCTCCAATAATCTTTGAAACTCTTGAGCAACTTTTATAAACTTTGAAGAATTTAAAAAAACGATAGCCATCAAAACAGCAAACAAAAAATAATTATGTCAGTCACCATATTTAAAATAAATTTTACTATTAAAGGCTTCATTAATATGTATATCGCCATTGTCTCTGATTAATCATTTTCAGATCTGTTAAAACAATTTGTAAATACGTGAGCTAATTTCAGTTCATTTTTAAATTTACACCAAACGCATTTGTATACAGTAAATAAATATTGTCGATATATATTCCAGTCGATTACAATTGCTGTTGTCTTTGAAACCTATAAACTTTCGGCGGTGCGTTTTTCGGATGTTAACCGAAAAGTGTTCTTTTCAGATTATTTTTATGATATTTCTTTATTAGGGGTTAAACAGATGTTTATTCCTTTTTTACTTTTTTTTTTTTTTTTTTTTTTTTTTACATTTGGATTTTTAAATTTGTAAATTTTCGTTCGTCCTCTTAAACCGCATTTGGATAAATAGTGACAAAACAGCCAATAGGGGTGCATGCGTCTCAAAGTCAGACCAAATATTGGCCTGAAATGTTTCAGGGAATATAATATATAGAATATAGATGATGTATTGATATGATGATTGTATGATGATATGATGATTTTATATATATATGTATATTAATCTTGCTTTTTCTTTCTTTCAGAATGTTGTTGGTTGTTTTGCTGGTGGGGCTTTCGTCTGCACTTCCTGGTAAGTGTGTTTGAAAATGTTCTTTTGCGCACATTATTTTTTATATTACAAATTTAATAATTTCGTTTATTTTTCAGTTTCAAAAAGGGAATAAATTTAAAGTGATTGAAAAGTTTCACCCTATTTAAAAAAAAAAGAAGAAAGAAAAAAAACTTCTCTTAAAGATTTGCAATCAATACTCCGTTAATACAGTAAAGCCATTAATTCCATTAATTCATCATGTGAAACTCTTTATTTACAATTAGGGGAAAAGATGAATCGCGTTGCAGTGAATTCTAGGAAACTGTGGTACATTCGGGAACAAGCTAACTGGCTTTTTTCACATTGAAGCTCATAATTACAACAATCCACATACTTCAAGATGTTTAATCATTCAATAAAACTGTATATTAAATAGATTTTGAATTAACTAAATACAGAAGAATTGCATAAGATAATCAACACAAAGCTGTATAGGACACAGGGTTTTGTAAAAATTCCGGATGGTCCACGATGTGAGTATATAGACAATTTTGACTAAGGTTACAACTGTTTGGGAATGAATCTGCATCAAGTACATAAATTTAGATGATAGCCGGAGGCCAAAAACCTGAACAACATTAGTAATGGGACGAATATTAACAATTACGTATAATTAGAGATTTACAAATTCAGCTACGATTACATATTTTGTTACCTCGACACCTCGCAGCAATGGACTCGAACATGCTTGTTCTTATACGCCAGCTATGTGTATTACGAGTCGATCTGTTACGGGAGTCGCAGCTTGTTTTAAATTGTGTTGTTGATATTAAATTGTCGCAAATCTTATCTTGTTCTTTAACTCCCCTCAGATGGTCTGATGTCAGCCGCACCCGATATGATGAAGCCGGAGTACGTGGCTCTGCACAAAAATCTGGAGTCCATGGGCATCGAGATGTGCCCCGACAAGCTCCACCTGTGTCCTGCCACGGCCGACTGCTGCCAGAAGGATGGCAAGTGGGATTGTTGCCCTAAAGCCGCTGCCATTGAAGGTAAATTAAGGAATAGCTTTCACGTTCACTTGACAGTTAGCTAAATTTTCTTTTTTCTGTTACTTTATTCTTTTGCTTTTACTTCGAGGAATATCGACAGCAAATTAATAATAATAATAGTAATTAATTTTTGCCAACTTGCCTATGGTTATTTTTTTAATCTTTCTATTTGTATAGTGGAACATATAACACACATTTTCACAGAACAAAAGTGTGTGGCACTACTTGTTAAATAATTAAAAACTTTAGGCAATTAGTACTTATAAGATTTTAAACTGGCATTTATTACTAATTTACGGATATCAGCTAGATTTATTTTTACCTTTCTTCTAATGATCTGTATGTTGTCCATGTCTTTCCAGCTCAGTGCTGCATTCAGTCTGGATTCAAGAGAGTCTGCTGCATAGGCAATATTCCCAGGTGCCGCTGGGACGGCTGCTACTTCGGATGAATGCGCTGTGGTACCTCCCTTCCACCTAGAAGTGCGTCATTGTGTAGTAGAAGTGCTAGTATTGTCCTTGAAATTTCTTCTTGTGTAAATGCCTTTATATTCATATGCCTTAATAAAAAGATTTCAGTATGATTTAATTTCTTTTTGAGTCTTATTAATTTTGCACAGAAATAAACTTTCAATCAAACATTATTGATTGCATCAACCTACTTTGATGTAATGGGGCCTGGTATAGTACACTGGATTTCTAGCTACGGGATTCAATTCGAATTACGACAAGCTAAGTCAAGTAGGAATGATATGGGTTCAAGATGGCAAAAGGCACGTTAATTTTATATTGCGAAATGTCTGTCTGCCCACTAGAAAGACACAAGTTACTCATCTTTCGTCTACTGGCGTGTTTGTTCCCAACTATGGGGCCACATTAAGGGGTTTTTATAGCACACTTTTTACTAGGGTATCTTGGTTAATTCTGAACCAGCTACAAAATTGTCATTCGAAAGATTTGAGCAAAGCACCAAACACTGGAAAATAATAACAAAGTCTCAATTTGCTTATAATAATTTACTAATAACAGAGATATTTAACTTATTATTTTGTTAATCTTATTTATATATATTTAAAGATATATGTTTTTAAATCCATTTAAAATCATGTTCTCTATATTGTCAGAATATTTAAAATTGTTTTTATTTGTTTTGCACGTTTGAATCAGAAATGTAACAAGAAATTTTATCCATATCATTTGAGAATGAACAGATATAGTTAATTTAATCCTGCTAACTTAATTTTTTAGAATATTATAATGAAAAATAAGAAAGTACTTCGATAATTGTGTACTTAATTATAATAATCTAAAAATTAAGTTCAGAAAAATTAAGTGCATAAAAATCACTTGAGCAAACGATCACATCATATTAAGTACATAAATTCAAAAATCTCTATCATATCTTCTGAGAATCAGCCAAAAATTTGTGTCACATTATAATAGGTAAAAAATTATTTTTTAAATATTTTTTCTGTGAACTCGACTCACCAGCTTGCACGTGAAATAGGTCCGTGTATGACACGCACATAAGAGAATGCGGCCGACACTCATTCATAAAACAAAAATCATGGTCAAATTTTTTTTTAATAAGCAAAGAAAAATATTGAAGATACTTTTTTAATATTACTGTAATGTTATTTTTTTATAATTTCTCCAAATCAACCAACTAGATAAGAAATCAAAAGGCTTATAAATAGATTATTATCTATCTGTTATCGAACACGATACCCACGCAAAACAAATTTGACTTATTTGTAAAGTCTATTTATTAAACAAAAGGTAA
>BPLQ01000393.1:346215-360775 GCA_021605075.1 Caerostris darwini | reverse complement strand
TTTTTAGCAATATTGTATGCTACAATGTAACTTGCATGTGTAGTGCTTCTTGGTTTACCTTCTTGAAAAATTTTTTGTCGGCCTGGTAATTTTTTACAAAGACTTTCTGCATTTTGTTTTCTTTCATATTCAGACATTGCTTCGTAATTAGAATTCTTATACTTGGATGTGAAATGACGGGGAATGTTATATTCTTTGAAGACTGCTACAGCTTCATTGCAGATGAGACATACTGGTTTATCTTTTACAACTGTAAAAAAAATATTTCTAGGCCCATTCATCATTAAAAGCACGGCACTCTGAATCAACTTTACGTTCTTTAGTAGCCCTTTTGGGGTTGAAATATTTTACGAATAACCCAAACAAGCACTAGCTACACTATACTTTTAATAATTTCACCACTATTCACAATGATGCTATGTGTCCGCAATCTTTCCAAACCGTACTAACTGGAACTCTTCACTCGATTCTCTATGCTCCCTTTTCTTTTTCTCCCTCTCCTATTATCGGTTTCAAAGTCAAAATGAGCGAAAAAAAAAAAAAAAAAAAACGCGCAAAGTCTAAAGTCTAACGTAAGGGTCAAAACTTATAACGCATACATCCTTGAAAGGAGGATCTATCAACCTTAAACTTTTTCCTGTTAGCTATATTTTGTTTCGAGAAGATATGGTGAATCCTTACTCCCTTTTCTATTTTAGGTCTACCGATACAGCACCCGTTTCTTTAAACTTCTTCATTAAATTATTATAATATAGCCATTAATTGTGATTCTTGTATTGGATATGTTTATTGAGCATTGGTATATTCCTTTGGCTATAGAACTTGGTATTTATTTTTGAAATATCGTGACTAACTACTAATTCGGGATTTAATATTACATGATAGCAAAGGAACTTGGAGTAGATAGGAGCTTTTTTAATAGAGAACATACATTCCAATACTGCTGAGGTAATCTTCCTTCTTGATTTAGTCTTGGTTTTTGAACATCTTCATGTTAATGTTATTGAATTTAGTTAATGTTTTTGTAATATGGGGAAAAAATTTCTTCACGAATTGACTATAGGTACTGAATATTGGAATATTCCTGCAGATATTATATTTGGTTGATGTACTTGAGATTAGAATTTGCTTCATAACTTTGTAAACGAACGTTAAATGCTTCTATTCCAAAGATTTAAAGATTTGTCATATCATAGAATTACACAAATCATGGCCTCATATTATTCCTGTAATTAAAGTTAAAAAAGCATTTTGTAATTGATAATTTATAATTCGTCAGCAGATTTTATTTTAAAAAAACTTGCACATCAATGATGTACTTGAGAATTTCGAGTAAGAGACAACATTTTGTGAATTTAATTCTTGATTTCCTTTTAAGCCAATGTAAATCATTTTGCTTTATCTTAATTAAAATGAAAGTAATCTTCGATTTGTTGACATTGATTTTATTTCAAGAGGTTTATTCACACTTTAGATAGCTAAACGGAACACGTATTTTTATAGTTCTTAGATAAGAAAGGTTTTCCGCATTCTTTTAAGACAGAATGTGTTTTATAAACGCACCAATAGCGCAAGAAACAAGAGATGTTGTTGCTATGGTAACTCTTTCCCGATGTAAATAAAATACAAACAATGAAACCTGTAACAACCAAAAGTTCAGTTTTTATCTTAGTTTGTTTACTTGCTTAAAACTTACAGAAATTCCAAAAAAGTTATTTTAAGCGAAATTAAAAAAAAAAAAAATTAAAGAATCTAAAATTGCATTGATATATTTTATGATGACATCAAAAATACCATATATTTTACATAAAAATATTAGATTTGTTTATAACAATTAAATAACATTAATGTAAAAATATAACGATAGATTAATTTTAATTTGTTATTATCGTCGTATCATTTTTAATTAAAAATTATTATTAAATCTGCATGTTTTTCACACAAGGGACTGATTTCATTTGAATACATTTACAGTTGACCGAAAATTGATTCGGCGCCAATATGATCCTAGGATTTGGCGATATTTTTTAGTCACCAAATTCACACCAAACAACGAATAGCAACTATAATTGAAATAAAATGTATTTTATGCTTGTTTGATTAAAGGATTTCTGGTTTACATCAAATTATCAACTATAAAATAACGCAATGAAGAATAACATACATAAAATATTTAAGAAAGTATTTCTTCTAATTTCATTCAAAAAACATCTAACTAAATGACGAATATATCAAAATATTTGTATAGTTTCTAACACTGAGGGAAAAAAAAATATTTAAGATAAAACATAATGTATATGATCATTATTATTTTTTCCCACACATACAAAGAATCGTATGTATGTAATCGTAAATCCTTGTTTGATATTTTTTTTTATTATTATTTCCAATGGCAGATTAAGAACAGTTACAGAACAACGAAAAATAAAAAAAGAACAGAGAAAACAACAAAACATTCTGCAACATTCATTAATCTAACATATGTCTTGCCTCCCAATATCGCTCGGTGATAAAAGTCTTGCTCAGAGCAAGACAGTGCAGTAGATGCGTGGAGTCCATAGCCTCTCCAGAGCTGCACAGAGTGCATATCGGGAAAGGAACAATTTTGAGTCTGTAAAGACGTTTACGCAGGTAGTCATATCCAGTGGCTAGTCGGAAATGAACGACTGCTCTACGCCTTGGAACGTTACATAGATTTGGGATGGCATTCTTCCAGGACTTCTGGGAAACACGGTTATAGAGGTCTTCTTGAGAGCGGACTTTAATTGATCTTTTGATGAGATTTTTGATAGAGTGGAAGGGTATAGGACGAGATATTTATGGTGTGATTGTGTGATTAAAGCCCCCCCCCACACACACACACACCTTTTACTCAAGTCGGCTTTCTCATTGCCTGGAACCCCACAGTGGGCAAGAACCCACTGGAGGACTATAGTTTTTTCAAGTGATGTCAGGTTTTTCAAGATGATAACGGCAATCCAATATGTCTTGGGTTTTAGGATTAGTGTTAGAAACAATAGCTAACAGAGCAGCTCTAGAATCACAGAGGATAACAGCTCTTGTGAATTTTTCCAGAGGGAACTGCAGCTGGGACAGAGCTGTGCGTTGTTTGATATAAGTAAAGAGATAAATGATATGAAAAATACTTGAATTAATTGAAATATTGTTCAAAATATCTATTATTTTGATTTGTCATATTTTGGAATCGATAATTTTAATTTGTATTGTTTTTTTAAAATTAGCTGCTGAATAAATGTAAAAGAACAGTATAAACACAGTTCATGTATAATCATACGCTAAAAATTAAAATCCAGAGCCTGGATTATAGTTACTCAATTAATTTTTTCCTGAGATTTTATAAAAGTCAATTTTATAAAACCAACGACTAAAAATATTTTTTCTATTTTTCCTGACAAATTAAAAAAAAAAATGACAAATCTTTCTACGAGAGAAAAATAAACAATCTTTTAAACTTAAGGAAAGACGCATAACGTGGTGAACGATGGAAGGAAGACGGACTTCAATAAAAGTTGGCAAAATGCGACACACTTCCTGTATCTATGTGAGCTATTGGATGAAAAGGGTCTGGAATAAAGTTTTATAATGATAATTAAAAGTGATTGACAAAATGCCAAATTGATAATGATGAAAATTTTTATATCGATGATATCGATTTCATCAATATATGATTAATTATTATATTGATGAAAATTTTCATCTGTCTAGCAAACATGAAGATTGCAAACTTTTGGAAAAATATGTTACCTTTAATTTTCACCGAAGTTTCTTAAATGAATACCTTTTTCCCGATTTCCATTATCTTAAATTTATAACATATTTTTTTAATATAATTGTGTCATCCAGTATGATTTCTAAAACATAAAAATTTTTATGCTATGATACAGATCTTGATTGATATATGGTACGTCAATGGTTTGGTTTGATTTGTCCCTCTACAGTCACATTATATACCCCTCTACACACAGAAATATATTTTAAAATATATTTCATGATTATTCATATATAATATGAAGCTTTCAATATGTAATTAATGACTGATTTGGTTTGTTGCCCTACGGTCATTTTTTTTACACACTTTAGGCTAACTAGACCGGGACGCTCTACGATCCTATTAAAACGGGACCTACAGTTTAACGTGGATTCCGAACCATTAACAAACATCTATGTCAGAGCCAGGATTCGAAACTGAAGCCTGTGGGACCAAAGGCCAGAGAGCTAGCCAATTGGCCATCAGGCTTCAGGTACTTCAGAGAGCAAAACACGAATCAACCAAAGATTATACGCTGCGGATTATAAGTTTTGTATTATATACCTGCAGATTACACAATGTGTATTATATACTTGCGGATTACACATTGTGCATCATAAAAATGCGGATTATACGTAGTGCATTATATACCTGCGGATTATACGTGGTGCATGTATACTTGCATTGTGTATTAGATATCTGCGAATTATACGTTGTGCATCATAAATCTATGAATTACACGTTTCATTATAAAGTTATGAATTATAAATTGTGCAGTATATAACTGCCGATTACACAATTGCGTATTACACTCATGTCCATAAATTAAGGATAATGAAGTTCAGGCAAAGAAAGAGACAGAAACAAAACAAATTTTACTTATTTGTAAAGTCTATTTATTAAACAAAAGGTAAAGAGCAAAAAAGATGCTATATGTTTGACATAATTAATAAAAATTGCGATTTTTACTCCCTGGAGCAAATTTCAAAAAAGAACCTATTTACAAAAAACAGTATAACATGGTTAGTATGATGGTTAATATGGAGTATGTCTCCCGGACGATGCAATACAGGCCCTTACAACGCCTAGGCATGCTGAGTGGGGAATATTACACCACTCATCAAGCAATGCCCTCCGAAGTTCCGGTTGACAGGTGGGAGGGGGTTGACGGGCTGCAATTCGTCGGCCAAGCATATCCCACACATGCTCTATTGGATTCAAGTCCGGTGAGTATGCAGGCCAATTAATACGGGTGATATCCTCCAATTGAAGGCATTCGTCTACAATGTTTGCATGGTGAGGACGGGCGTTGTCATCCATAAACAGAAATTCAGCACCCATGGCGAACCGAAACAAACGTACATGTTGTTCCAAAATGACATCCCGATAGACGTGGCCTGTCATCGTTACACTCTGAACATGCAGGTCAGTTCTGGAACCAAGAATAATTCCTCCCCAAACGAGCCATCCTGCACCACCTTAAAGGTGTCGTTCAATGGTGTTCTCTTGGTGGTAACGGGTACTTGGCGCTCTCCATATGAAAGTCCGGCGAGAATCAGACTGCAAACTAAACCTGGACTCGTCGGAAAACATCACACCAGACCACTGTTGCGGTGTCCACAATGCATGCTCTCTACTCCAGGTTAATCGCAGGCGACAGTGAGTTGCGGTAAGTGGAACACATCTGACAGGCCTACGAGCATATAGACCAATGTGCCCTAATCGTCTGTGCACGGTCTGCCTTGAAACTGTCGTACCGGTAGCTGAAGAGAGCTGATGTGACAGGTCTGATGTTGTGCTCCGTCTGTTTCTTTTGGCAGTAACTGCTAAATACCGGTCCTCATTCGGCGTTGTAACTCGGGGGCGACCTGTGCTGTAACATCTACTCACATTACCATCATCTTGGAATCGTTACCAAAGCCTGGAGATGACACTCTGGGCGATTCCAAGTTCCTCGGATACTTCCAGCTGGGTACGTCCACATTCCAGTCGTCCGATAATTCTACCACGTAACAAATCATCCAAATGCTTCCTTTGTGCCATAACTATGCGGTTATTGCACTGAAAGGCTTTTAAAGCGCTTGTGAACAATTTTACTTCTTTGCCACCATTCCTTATTTACCCCTCTCTTACACTCTCGTCATTGTGACGTACCATCCGCGCCATCTGGTGGTTTCCTGTAATTTGCATATTCTTCTTCAAAATGTGTGTGATAATTCTACAGGTGAAATTTTTATTTTAGAGTTCAATTTCTGTGTGATTCTGAATTATCCTTAATTTATGGACATGAGTGTACATAGTGTAAATAGCACACATCATTTCGAAGAGAATCGTCTTGTTTGTGAATATCATATGAAACAAAACCAAAAGTCTTTAAAAATCCAGCATTTTCACACCCCGCGTTTTAACTTAAGCATGTTATTGTCCCAGCTGGAATCTAGTGTTAGACAAATTTAGTTTTTATCGTTCTTCGAGAGCTTCGTGCTCCCCTTATGCATGCTGGTTTCATCAACTGGTAACGGAAAAGATAACAGGAGGAAAAAACGTTTTAGGCAACATAATGGTATAAACGCTTACATTCTATCACAATAATTATTGGATCGCTTGGTTTCTGAAAGATATAACTGTAAAACGTTCAAACAGTGGATTCGTAGCTGCATTTTTTATACATCAGCTACCATATCGCGTGTCGGTCTGTCGTGAGAGAATCCATGTATGTTTTAAATTGTGTAGTTAGTATTACATACTCGCAAATTATACGTTAGTTTGGTTAATTATTATATACGAGATTACATAGTTAGGTTATTATTATATACGAGGTCTTTTAATTTTTCCGGGTCAAAAATCACACCTGTTCGACATACAGCGCTGTATATTACAGGCATGAAATTACAATAATTCTAATTTTAAATATATTATTAAAATTTAGAAAAAAAATTTCACTACCATTATACATTATGTAACATTATTTTTGTAAATTGCTTCACTTCTCTGAATGCATAAACACTTGAAAAACCTCTTTAGCATATTTTACACATATTAAATTAACTGAAAGATTAAAAACTACTCCTTGTACAACATATAGTGATAAAATCATAAAGAAAAGGTTAATGTTTTGTGTTACATGATGATTGTAATTTATTTTTAAAAATATTTAGATATTAACCTTTTATACGCTACCAATCAGACACGTTTTCGAAAGGATCACTTTCACAATAAATACTATTGATGCGTTTATAACAATGGAATGTTATCGGTTTGTTAGTTACCACTTGATCTGCTCTCAAGCATCCTCATCCATGAAACGTATAAAAAGGTGATCGCAAATTGAAAATTCATATTGTGTTCTTTCGAGACGACCAGGTGTTCGACAACAAAGCTCAACTATGAAAGTCACTGGGTAAGTTTTTAGCTTTCGTTAACCCTTCCCATAGCCCAACTATCCGACTTAGATTCGAGTAACAGAATGCAATTTTACAATCGCCCCGTTATCTTTTTATCCTACTGAATCCTGCCAATTTTTGTCTTAAAATTATCCTAAATAAATGGTCACTCCTTCCAGTGGTAAAAACAGAGTGTGAATGAAATTTTTGTGACAATTCTCTAAAATGTTTGATTATGCTTAATAGTTAATTTAATAGTTTTTGTTCGTTAATTTTTCTAGCTCACTCCTGGTGAGATATTTTTCTGTATTCTATTATGTTAAAAAGAACTCTAATGTACAATAACTAACAGTTGAAAACTGTAGATTACAAAGCCATCTAGAAATACTAGAATAGAAGGCTGTAACAAACCCTTAATCTGAAATTTACTTTCTCTGCAATACAACCACACTGTATTGAGATAAAATTTTGGCGTGGGAGTAATTTTTTAAATATCAATGGATCGACGACATCATTTCGTCCAAGCCGCTTAAGCCAGAATTTGTTTATCCAACTAGGAGATTGTGTTTCCAAATCTGAATAGATATTTCTTGTTTCAATACAAGAGTTGAAGTTGTCCCCCCCCTGGGCCTGACAGTAGGGTGCAAACATATCAGATGCCACTTTTTCTAGTGTTTTGTCCGAAATGCGGAGACAGTGAAGGACGGAAAGCAGTGTCGCCCGTACCCTTATGCAAAATATTCATTGACATTCCCTCCCTGAAAAAGTACCATATACATTCAATGTTGTTTTTATATGTATATTTTATTGTTTGATTAAAGTTAAAAAAAAGAAGTATTCATTACATAATTATTAATTTACTTCTCCGGCTTTTACTGAAATATACGCACACTCAATATCATCACAATATGACATAACATTTCAAATGTAGATTTATTTAAAATTTAGATTTTAAATGTTTAAATTTATGTAAGGATTATTTTTTTATTACTGATTATATGGCATTTATCTCACTTGTTAAATAATTGCTTTGAAGTATGATAATCACATAAAATTTAAATTTCTTATTATTGGTAAATATTTTTCTTCAAAATAATCCTATGTTTTTAAGTACTGTATGCGTTGATTTCTTTAGTTATTTTTTATAAATTTACTACAAATTTTTACGTGAAAATTTATCTTTTCCTTCTAATTACATTTATAGTTAGTGTTATTGTCAAAGGTAATTATTTAAATTTGAGAATGAATTTGTCAAATGAGAAAAACAATGTTTTGAAACTCACAATTTTAATTGATAAATCGCACTTCAACAATTGATTGTTTTTTTAATGAAATTTTCTAATTTTGTAGAAATAATTTATCAAATCGTATTAATTATTAATCGTAACATGTCAAAAATGCAGTAATAATTTCTCACCATTTGGACGACTGTCTTGTATTTAAGTTTTCTTAAAAAATTTTGTGCTTTCTTAGCAAACTGTTGATTTATTCGAATTTTTTTAATCTTTCACAATTTATTCTATAAATTAGTTCATCTTATTATATACTATTAACATGTGGAAGCATGATGTTGCCTTGAGTTCCGAGATATCACCAAAAATGTGAATTTAAATTTTTGAAAAACATGATAAAATGTCTGTTTTTCAGAGCTTAAAGCCTTTTAAATGATGGAAAACTATCTATTTTCAAAACAATTAACGAAATTGTTATTTCACTTATTTGGATGTATATATCAATATTTATATTATTTATATCCGCGGTGACTTTCAATATGTAAAGCTGTGTTTAAAAGCTTAAAGCCTCTCGAATAATCTCTGAAAAGTAATAATTTTGTCTTTTCTTCTTTCAGAATGTTGTTGGTTGTTTTGCTGGTGGGACTTTCGTCGGCCTTACCTGGTAAGTGGGTTTGAAAATGTTTCTTTGCACACATTATTTATTATATTACAAATTAATAATTTCTTTCTTTCTTTCTTTTTTTTTTTTTGGTTAAAAAAAAGAATTAAATTTAAATTTTTTAAAATTTTCCCCCTTTGGAAAAAAAAAAAAAAAACATTTCTCAGAGATTTGCAATCAATACTCCGTTAGTTAAGTAGAGCCTCTTACATTAATTGAAGCTCCTTCATTGCAGAGAGTGTCTTTGACAATTAGGGAGGGAAAATGAATCGTGCTGTAGTGAATTCCAGATAACTGTGGTACTTTTGGGAATGAGTTCGTTGTTTTTCCTGTACATAGGGGCTCTTAATTACAACAACCAACATACTCCGAGATGTTTTTTTATTCATTAGAGCTGTATATTAAATAGATTATGATTCAAATATATACAAAACAGTTGCATGACATAATAAAGACAAAGCCAAGTAGGATAAAGAGTTTTGTAAAAATATGAGGCTACGGGACGATGTTGATTAGTGTCAGGTTGCCACTGTTTGGGAATGGATCTGTAAACCAAAGTCAAATATTAATAATCACGTATAATTAAAGATTTAAAAATTCATCTACGAAATTTTTTATTACATATTTGGTTGCCTAGACACAAAGCCTGCTTCTTTTTATATGCCAGCTATGCATATGACTAGTCGATTTGATATGGGAGAGTAGCAATGTATTGTAAATTGCGCAGTCGATATTAAATTGTCGGAAATCTGATCTAGTTCTTTTTCTTCCCCTCAGATGGTCTGATGTCAGCCGCACTCGATATGATGAAGCCGGAGTACGTGGCCTTGCATAAAAATCTGGAGTCCATGGGCATCGAGATGTGTCCTGACAAGCTCCACCTGTGTCCTGCCACGGCCGACTGCTGCCAGAAGGACGACGGCAAGTGGGACTGCTGCCCGAAAGCAGCCGCCATCGAAGGTATATTAAGGCATAGCTTTTATGTTCACTTGACAATTGGGTAAATTTTCTTATTTTATAACTTTATCAGTGCTCTTCGAGGAATAACGAAATCAAAAGATTAATAATAATAATAAACCTTTGCCAACTTGCCTATTACTATTTTTTTAATCCTTTCATTTGTATAGTGGAACCTAAAACATAAACTTTCACAAAACAAAAGTGTTTGGCACAACATGTTGAATAATTAAAAAAATTTAGGCTATTACTAATTATAAGATATTAAATTAAAATTGACATTTATTATCTAATTTACAAGCTATTACATAAGAATATTGTCTGTTAATGATCTTACCTTCTAATGATATTTGTGTTGTCTTTTTGTCCGTGTCTTTCCAGCCCAGTGCTGCATCCAGTCTGGATTCAAGAGAGTCTGCTGCATAGGCAACATTCCCAGGTGCCGCTGGGACGGATGCTACTTCGGATGAGGGCGCTGTGGTTCCTCCCTTCCACCCAGAAGTGCTTTCACCATTCTACAGTTCATACTGTTCTTGAAATTTCTTTTTGTGTAAATGCCTTGATATTGATATGCCTTAATAAAAAGATTTGATTAAGATTTAATTTATTTTTGAGTTTCTAGTAAATTTGCATAGAAATAAACTTGCATTCAAACACACTAGAATGCATTAATGCTACTTATGTGATGAGGGCAGGTAGATAGTGCATTAGATTTCTAACTACGGGAATTAGATTCGAAATTCTACAGCGAAGCCAAGCAGAAATCATGTAAGTATAAGCTGGAAAAAATTCTATAGGATTAATTCTATGGGATCTAAAACCTTTCTGCTCGCTAGAAAGATGCGAATTACCCGTATTTCGCCTTCTGAAGTGTTTGCTCACAACTGTGGCCGCGCATTGAAGGCTCGTTCCCATCGAGGCGAGAGACGTGAAGATTCAAGTGGCAAGAGACAAAATTTTTTCGACCCCTTCACAGCGAAACGTCAGAAATAGCATTACGCCTAGTGAAAAACCGCTTCGAGTTGAAAGTTGGGCAACTCCAAGCTGCGGACTGCAAACCGGTTTCAGGCTACCGCGGTGAGGCTAGTGATTGGTCAAATTTTTTTGCTTGCATCTTCTCGCCTTGGTGAGCACGAGCCTTGAGGGTGTTTTATCGCACTTCCTTTTGTGAGGCATCTGGGATAACGTTGAATCAGCTACAAACATGCCATGCAAATGGCGTGAACTAAGCATCAAACCCTGGATAAGAACAACAAATTTTCAATTTGTTAATAATTACCTACTAATAACAAAAATATTTAACCTATTATTTTCTTTATTTTATCTCTATATATTTAAAGATATACGTTTTTATGTCCATTTAAAATCGCGTTCTCTATATTGTCAGAAAAAGGGCCTGAATGGCCGAGTGGCTAGCGCTCTGGCGCTCTGTACCGCAGGTTTCGGGTTCGAGTCCCGGTGGTGCCATGGATGTTTGTAGTGGTTCGGAATCCACTTTAAACCGTAGGTCCCGGTCCTAATAAGATCGTAGAGCTTTGCGGGGGCATTGTTACTCCGCGTCCGTATCTTCAAGTTACACGCGCCCCCTGGGTCATGCAAAATGAGTACGTCTGTGCAGCGCTTGCCTTAAGACGTCCATGTCTGTATGCCAGCTGCATCGGAACAAAATATATATATGTATATATATTGTCAGAAAATTAAAAAAAAAAGTTATTTGTTTTGTACCTGAGAATCAGAAATGTATTTAAAAATTTTACCCGTGACATCAGGTAAAGTTAATTTAATCCTGCCAAATTAATTTTTTCGAATATTCTATTAAAAAAAATGAAAGTACTTCGATTATTCCTATTCTTAATTATAATAATCTAAAAGTAAAGTTCAGAACAATTAAGTACATAAAAATCACACTTGCAAACGATGACTTGACATCAAGTACATAAATGGAAAAATTTGTACCATACCTTCTGCGAATCGGTCAAAATTTTGTGTTACATCATATTAGGTTAAAATATTTTATTTAAATATTTTAAAATATTTTAATTAAAAATATTTGGTACTTACGTACAAACGGTACCTTGGCGTTTTTAAGTGTCGCCAATGGAACCCCTGCAGATTTGGCGGTTTTTCAGTGGCGCCAATACAGTAACCCCTGCAGATTTGGCGCTTTTTAAGTGGCGGCAATCTTAACGGCTGTAGATTTGCTGAGTTTCGACGCCATATTGTTGTGATACGAAAATGCGTATTTGGGATTTGCCAGAAACGGAGCACGATGCAATTTTATTTTTCCAGGAGCGAAATATTTTACTGTTTTGAATAAAAATATTTTGAAAGCGTTTTGATTGTTTTTTAAGTGTTGATTGGCGCCACTTAAAAACCGCCAAATCTGTAGCGGCGGTTGGCGCGTTTTCACTAATTGTCGCCAAGGTACCGTTAGTACGTAAGTACCAAATATTTTAATATAATATTTTTAAAATATTTTTTCTGTGAATTTGACTGTGAACCAGCTTGCGTGTGAAATCTGTCCGTGCACTAGTTCCATATGAGAGAAAGTAATCCACACTAATTCATGAAATTAAAAAGTTATTTTTTAAAAAAAAAGCAAAAAAGCATTTTAAAAAAGCATTTCTTTTTCAACAAACAAAGAAAAAAGTTTGAGTTGAAAAAGTTGAAAAAAAAAAAGTTGAAAATACTTTTTTAATATTACTTTAATTTAATTTTTTTCATAACTGCTCCGAATCAACCAACTAAATACGAAATCAAAAGGATTATAGATAGATTGTTATCGTACACGATACAAACGTTTCTGACTTGTAACTCCCTCGGCAACTCTTAACCAATTGAGAAGACTTCCGTTGCCGCCTTCCTGCTAAGCCACTCCCTCTACTTAAAAAATTGAAACAATCAATTGGCACTGAGAAAACGGTTTACAAAAGGTGGTACAAACTTTCTTCGAAATGATGAGAGAATGTATGAAGTTAAAATTCATCTATGAACTTCGAGTGCCAGGTAACATTAAAAGAAAATTAATTAAAATTAGGAATCGTGCTAGGAAAACTTGGCAATGTTCTAGGGATCCTGAGGATCCTCGCATTCTCTACAAAAATCAATAAGACGTGAAGACTATGTGTGTGACATTGAGATACTTTTTCCTGAAACAAGTACTCTTTGGAAGACATGGTTTCCTAAGATCTACGCCCTTAGGAAACAGGCTTTGGTTTTGTTTTGTTTGTCACTCCACGGTCATATTCCGCGCACTAGAGCTTAACAGATCGGGACCTACAGTTTAAAGTGGATTCCAAACCACTACAAACATCCATGGCACCACCGGGACTCGAACCCGAAACCTGTGGTACCGAGAGCCAGAGCCACTCGACCATCCAGGCCCCCCCCCCTTAACAGGCGCAAGCGACGCTTTAGCTTTAGTTTCTTAGGAAATAAACAGAAGTTATTGCCGACAATCTTAGGAAGCAATTTGAACCGAATCACAATTTAGAGAATCGAGCTTTCTCTAACACTATTAACACAATTTTGTTTCGAGTTTCTCCAAATATAGACGATCTTCAATTATCTTCTGCGAGACGTCATTGATGACGATCTTCAATGACGAAATGTCAAAGATCTTCAGCCCATTGACATTTTTGAAATCACAAATAAAGGGGGAAAAAAGACAAACACACACACAGAAAAAAAACCAGATTTAAGTTTTGCTTTGCTGTCATTATATCCCTTGAAAAAAAAAATGTTCATGGTGTTGTGTAAGATTTTACTGTAAAACATTTCAGTTCATGACTTTAATTTCCAAATGCCATGTACTAATTTGTTTTGATTTCTTGCAACTTTCTACAAAAACAATGGCTTTTCTTTGAGTTTCAATGATATTTCGGAATTTTATTCGAAAATTAAATGAGCTTTAGTGTTTTTATTGATATTTCTAATGCGATTAAAAATTAAGAGGGACATTTAACATTATATACCATTATATTACATCAATATGGCCATTTTGTATTACATTAACATGGATTCCTTCCTTTCATGTTTATTTATTAATCAAAGCAACTCTATGAAAATTTCGTTTGTATATAACATATTTACAACCACCTTTGTTGCAAAGGAAGTTAATAAAAAAAAAAAAATGAAGAATTTATTTTGATGAATGACATTGACTTGTTTTAACAATTATTTTAATATTTGGTATAACTTTTATATAAGATAAGCACACATCTGAAGATGAATTTTCATCATAAAAGTTATTATTTTTTTTATTTGTTAATATTCGTGCCTAAAAAGATTTTGCACACAATTATATGATGATCCAAAAAGGTTTGCGAATTTTTATGCATTATTTAAAACCGACTTATAGTTGTTTTTGTCGATGCAGATATATTATTTTAACTAAGAATTATTTTATCATAAATGAATTTTAGAGATTTACGTTTCTTTAAGTTCTTCTATCTTCTTTTTCATCGGCTCAGCAGCCTCATGATGGGCCAAGGCCGTCTATCTACCTTCAGATTTCGAGAGAGGAGATGTTTTCTTTTTACTGTAGCATTGTCTGCAG